>JAIOTZ010000207.1:0-74760 GCA_023374045.1 Limonium bicolor
AGCTATATGCATAGCCCATTTTGTATTTTGAGCCGGTGGTGGGTCTTGTATATGACCCTGCCCGGAGGTCATGAGAATGACTTAACATGTAACTTGAGTATTGAGTATTGACGGGTGAACTTGAGTATCGAGTACGTGAGTAATGAGAATGAAGTGGTGACTTGAGAACTTGAGAATTTAGTTGAGCATTGTAGATCTTGTGAAATTGTGAGTAAGAGTACCCAAGAGAGTGGGTAAGACAATGAGCAAATGAGTAAGGCATAGAGAGGTAGAAACCCTCAAGCCTAAGTATATGGCAAACTAAACTAACCTCTTGTGTGTGTTGTGTTTGTGTTCAATGATGGACTTTGATTGTGAATAGACATATATAATGTATGTTGTATGCATGCTGTTTGAAATAAAATGAATCACATGCTCTCGACCAAATAGTCGGCGTACCCTCGCTAGTACGCGAGGTATGCAGAAGTCATATGCAGCAATTTTGCTGAGCCCCTTGGGGCCCCGTTTTTATTTTCCAGGTACAATGAAGCCAATCACCGTTTGAGAGTAGTACGGGGTTGCTATGTAAGCATGGGTAGTAATTAGTGAAGGTTGTAATCATTTGAAATGTTGAATTGTAAGCCGAATTGTTACCGGTAACTTGAAGATTGTAGAAACTCGGTATAGTATGGAATGGTTATTGTAATTGTGTATTAAGGAGTTGAAGTTGTATTTGCTTTGAGTATTGATCAAGGTATGGATTGTATAGTTTGAGATGTAGTACTCGGTATATAAGACCCATCAGACCGATATTGTAATTGTTGTTGTATTTAAGTTGGATTGGCCTTGTTCATCACGTGGGTGACTAACGGCATTGTTTCACCCCGGTTGTATTGGAATTTCCGCTGCTTGTGTATTGGTAATGGAGACGGGTTAGGAGTTAATTGTGTGATTACCGGTAGGGGTGTTACAGTCCTCTAATGGCTTGTCTTCAAGCTCAAGCATATGTTTGAATGGCGTTTGCTCATGTTCAAACAAGGGGGGAGACAGAGGGCAACTCATGTTCTCAACAAGGTGATCCAATTTATGAACCATTTCGCTCTCCGGTTGCCGTGATGTGAGGTTTAGCAGGCCTTCCATCATCGCATTTATCTCTACCAATTCGGCATTGAGCTTCAGTTGATTCTTGTCGAGGTCTCCTTCCTCCGTCTGATGCTCCATCTCATGAACCATTTATTCTCTGGTTGTTGCTCCTCTCTAGCTAGTGTAATGAGCTGGTCCATGTCGATGGTGTTCATTCTAGCGACGAGATCCTCCAGAGTGGGTGAATCTACCTTTCCGTGATCACAGAACAATGTGCACTCTTGTGGTCTCCTCCATTCTCTTGGCACATGATTCGTTGGTTGATGTCTTGTCCGGTGGGTTTTGGATTGGCAGTAAATAATTGGTCCTTGATAAGTGCGAAATATATAGACTTTTAAGGGTTTAATTACCTTACAATTTGTAGTATTTTAAGTAATATTTCTCACTTATCTTATGATTTTCCTAGTTATGTTTTAATATGAATTGATATATATGTTATGTAGGAAAAAGTGTTGGAATCAAGTAGTTTACTTCACAAGCTTCCCAACGCAACAAACGGCGAGTAAAACGGGCTTATAACGAAAAATCTGGAGCCGATTCAATTTAACTCTAATTATATATATATGTATAATATATACCTACATCCTCTTATCTCGCGGACGTGAGACAGAAGACCGCGAGGCGGAACAGAGCATGCAACCGCAGGCGGGAGACAGAGGGACCGCCTTTTCAGGCGGACAAGAGACAGAAGACCGCGAGCGGACATTACAGAGAGTACCGCCTCATAGAGGCGGACGACAGAGATGCAACCGCGAGGCGGTTGAGACAGAGATACCGCCACTTAACAGGCGGACAACATACAGAGGAGACCGCTAATAAGTGGCGGACGCGTGTAAATGTAGGAAATCAACGGGTTATCTTCTAGCCGACTCGCTCTGCAACTTGAGACGGCGCCTACCAGAAATCACGCCCGCGTTTCAGCTTTGTCCCCTGCGCAATCAGTGAAGCTTCAATCAACGAGCTCAATCAATGAGCTGCTGCTTGCTGATCTTCCTCTATAAATACGAGCTTCATTCCTCCTTCAGTGTCCTTCCGGAGGCTCCTTCCGTGGTTCCTCTGGAGTTCCAACTCACGCACCATCTCATTTCTCTCCTTCCGCCTTCTCCATTTTATTTATTTTACAGTCCACAAATCCACCTCTAGCCTACATACAAAATAGCAGAGCGAGACGGAGTGATTACGGATGATTTCTATCATTCTTGTTTCTGTTATTTAATATGTTAGGCTAGTTTACGTACGCTTTGGGAATAATTATTATTCTGTATTAATTATGCAATGTTTTTACTGGTTTTAATTTAATGAAGTTTGTTACGCTTAAAGCTCATCTCTCGCCTTTTTAATAAATGTCATGAGTTTATTAAATTGCTTGCTAAGTCTATTTTGATCAGACCAGGTGATAAATAGATAGGTTGATTAACCGTAAATCTGGAGAAAGCTCTATTATGATTTAATGGGTTAGTATTTTCAGATGCAATTATATTTCCTCGAATTTAACGTCCGTTTACATAAGAGTGCTCGAAGCCTGATAGACCGGGCATTTCTGGTAAACGAGTTCTTATGAGGCTATGACTTAGTCCTTAAGATATTTTAAAAAGGAATTTTGCCAGACAATTATAATTAAACCAGTAGGAATAGCATGAAAGAGCAGATAATATTAATCTGAACCAGAGTCCCGTTTAGTTTATCTGTTAATTTAGTTTATTTTATCTTTTTTTTATTTATAAAAACAAGTCAATTAATCCCCCCTCTGTGACACGCTTAGGTACTATAATATGTACATTAGTCCCGTGGTTCGATATCCGGTCGCTTACATTTCACTATACTACTGCGACCGGGATTTGTTTGCAGCCCGACGTTTATTTTGGGTTTTAATTTCTTTTCTTTTTTAATTACACCACTTAAACCACTCACAATATAACGTCTGCAAAATGGCGCCGTTGCCGGGGACTAGATTTATTCTAGTTCCTAAGCCCCGGATTATTCACCTGTTTAATTATAAATATTTTGTTCTTAAATATGTTAATATTCTATATTATTTTCGTTTATTGTTAATATTAATTTTCTATATTTTGTTAATATTAATTATCTAATAATCTGTTAATATTAATTGGACATTTGGACAAATTGGACACCTGACTTTGGCCATCTAACTTCGGACATCTAACTTCTAATCTAACATTAATTTCCATTGTCTCTAACATTTTATTTCCATTGTCCTTAACATTTAATTTCCATTGTCCTTAACATTTAATTTATGTAATTAACCCGCTAACTTATAATTTTGTAATCTAACTACTAATTATTATTTTATGTGAACTAATGTTTATATGTTTATTTCTAGCTCGTATGTTACAAGTTTAAAAAAAAAAAAACGAAGCGTCCGCTAGGTCCGCCCTTGCTCGCGGTCCACACTTGACCGCCACTTAACTCGCGGACGCACACACAGGACCGCCTCGCGGACTCACTCTTGTCCGCCAGATAACGCGGACGCCACACGAGACCGCCTCGCGGACGCGTGCTTCAGAAAAAAAAAAATGCTAAACGCCGCGTTTTCACTCAGTTTCTTCCCCAATTCATTCGAGCTCGAGCGAACCCGATAGAGAAGAACGAAGCCTCGCGAATCGCCTCCCCCTCAAATCAACACAACTTCCTCATTTCTTCATCAAATTTTACAAGGTTAGTACCAAAATGTCGTTTTTCAATTCTCTACGTTTCTATAGCTTCAAATCTGTAAATGATGAACTACATTAGGAGAAATTAAGGACTGAAGTTTCGAATCCCTAATTCCAAATTCGAAAATTTCGAACTCAATTGCTAATTTGTCTCGAATTTGTCCTATTTTGTCATAATCTACATACACAAGGTTAAATCTTTTTACACTTAGTTTGGGTGTTTTTGTTGAATTCAAAAATTGATATGTGCTAGTTACGAAAATCATTGTTAAAACTAGCATTTTTCAGTTTTATTTAGCCTTGTTATTAAACGATAGATTATGATTATAGGTTATTATAGATTTGATTGATGACGGTATAATAACCTTGATCTGACTGAATTTTTTGTGGAGAAACGAAGAATTTTAGGGGAGACTCTGTCGAATTTTCGACAGAATTTGTGTTGTATAATTATTCTGTTTATGTTTTATTATTTGTTCATCTTGTTTTCTATTTTTATTAATTTACGGAGTTGTTTATGTTAAATACTAATGTTCTGTTTGATAATTTATGTGTTGTTTATTATTTTCGTTGTTATTAATTGTTAATTTTTATGATATTTTCTTGATTGATTTTTATGTTGTTTTTGTTTATTAAATTTTATGTTATTATTGTCTAGTAATTTTCATGTTATTATTATGTTTAATATTTTATTGTTATGCTGTTAATGTTGTTTGCTTTTAATTTTAAATAATATATTAGTATGCCTCGTGGTGGCAACTGCCCTGGAGCATCATCTTCTTCTGCACCTAGTCTTCAGGACGATGGTTTTGTCTCAGTAGAGGCTCGTGCCTGGTTCGATCAGGCAAGGACTTTATCATAGAGAGGAAATTTGAGCCGGCAGTGCTAGAGGCTGCAGGGGTGGATACTATATTTGCCAGGCTAGGACTTTCAGAGGTCCTAAGGTTAGGCACGGTGTCTTTGCTCCGGACTTAGCTCGAGAGTTTTATGCTAATGCCGGGCAGGCGATACGAGCATTACTTCGTATATACGCAGCCCCGTGGAGGTCACACCCTCGACTTTCGCCTCTCTCTTGCACATCCCGGATGGTCCTAGTGATATCCGAGGATTCACAGAGGAGTACCTGCAGAGGTCGAAGTCCAGGTGGCTTCAGGCTGTAGGTCGGAGGACCCGACGTAGAGGGGAGGAGGCGAAGGATGTCCTCCCGTTTGCTAGCTTCCCGACGCTGACTCAGAGGCTTCTCCTGGAGATCCTCAGTCATCAGATTCGCCCATCTGGGGCGCATGATGCTTCTGATGAGGATTGTGCCTTACTGGACTATTTCCTAGGTCCATTTCCACCTGCTCAGCGCCTCTCCTTCAGCCACGTCATGTTCGGCCAGCTCCATAAGGTGGTCTCTTACATGAGGACGAAGAAGAAGAAGATCACTCCCATTTTTCCCTTCTTCCTCAGTCTCCACATTATCAGTACTGTCCCATTCCCAGCAGGTTCAGGGAGACTTTAGATCTTCGTCCAGCGAAGCGCTCAGTGTCACTGCTGACTGTGCGGAGCTGGGGCTTTATGCGCTCAGATGACGGTACTTGGGTTAGGAGTGCCACTGCTCGGTCTTCCACTGCATCTTCCACAGCAGCGGGGACCTCTACTGGAGCTACACACTCAGCCGATCCTGACCCACCGTCCGCACAGGGAGAGGAGCCTTATAGGCCGACTACTGATGATGCAGACCCCTGCTCCTGTACCTTACTCGACGGATCTACAGGCTCAGTTCCAGACCTTCCATCAGATGCAGCAGCAGATGCATCAGAGGTTTGAGAGCTTTGAGCAGACTCAGCAGAGGATGCTAGCTGAGCAGTCACAGATGATGCAGCGCTTGGATCGGAGTGACGAGTTGTATCACCGAGTGGTACAGCGCTTAGACCAGGGTGACCAGTTGCAGGCACAGACCGCTCAGCTCATGCAGCGTCTCCTCGATCAGTCAGGCCAGGGACCAGCACAGCCTCCACCACCACCACAGTGATTATTTATTGTTATCTTTATTTTTATTTTGATTTTCTCTGACTTTTTTGTAGACTATTACTGTTTAAACCTTGTGCTAACATTTGATATATTCAGGAAGGTAACAGTGTGGTACTTTATATTTTTATTTTATGAATTTTTATTTATGTTTTTCATTTAATGATTTTCTTTTGGTTCATTTGGAGTTCTGCTGGCTATATATGATTTTCTTTTCAGAACAAATTCTATGTCGAATATATAGCTGAACTCACCTTTGGAAAGCAACCTCAGTTGCTTTGGAATTTCAATATCTTCGGTTGAACACTTGCGCAACTCAAGTGTGAGGAACGTCTCACCCCTGCCAAAGCTCTAAGTGTGAGGAAGGTTACCTTCCTCAATCTACGATACAAGGGGAGTTTCATTCTTCTTTATTTATTAATGTTCAACCTACATGCGTTTAATCCTTTATGAGTCTGTCATAATTTGAAAGGTCATTTTCTTGATTTTAATTCTGAACAATGAGGACATTGCTCCTCTTAAGTGTGAGGAAGGAAAGACCTTTCCCTGAAATTATGACAGTAGTTCGATAATGCCACACTCACTTTTTGCTACTCTAAACTGCCTAAAATTAAAAAAATTGAAAAATAAGATAAATAATTGTAGAAGTGTCTGAAATTATGTCAAGTGACAACTGAAAGGTAGTTTTATTTCAAGGAGTTTGTTAAAATTATTTTCCTTCAAAATACTCTATTTTACTCAAAAATGATAGATCTGCTAGTTGTAAAAATCAATTAGTTTAGCTTGGGATTATGGAAATATGTGGAAAGTCAAGGAAAGAAAAGGATAAAGACAAGGTACTCCGCTGTTTATGAATTTTTCTAACCAAAAACAGGCCTCGTCTATCTGGTTATTAAGTTCTTTGGGGTGCTTTAACACCTATCTACCTAAGGTCTCGTGATCTGGGATAGAAGACCCAACACCGCTACAAGGATAGAGAGAAAAGTCTGGGTACAGAAAAATAATGCAATTCAAAAAAAATTGTTATAAAAATAATATGTGCTTTGTCTATACAATTTGCACATTCAAAAAAAAATGTAAATAAATAAATTGCAATTATGTTTATAAACATGAGTATGTGGTGTTGAAAGGTATTGCGGAATAAGGCATTACTTCACACCCCTTGTCATCCCAGGTTAGTGAATGAAATTGGTTGGAAATCCCAGGTTAATCTAACTTGTTTTCTGCAGTCTAGTTTTTCTATGCTTTTATTAAATGTTCTTCTTCACTGTTTATAAAAACCTACTTCTAAGAGCAGAATTATTCTTTCGATTGTCACTTTGTCTAAATTCCCTTCTACACTTATTTAATCTTGTTTTATTATTAAGGCTTAGAGATAATTAATTCCTTATTTGCTTGAGGACAAGCAAAAGTCAAGTGTGAGGAAGTTTGATAAGTGCGAAATATATAGACTTTTAAGGGTTTAATTACCTTACAATTTGTAGTATTTTAAGTAATATTTCTCACTTATCTTATGATTTTCCTAGATTTATGTTTTAATATGAATTGATATATTTTATGTAGGAAAAAGTGTTGGAATCAAGTAGTTTACTTCACAAGCTTCCCAACGCAACAAACGGCGAGTAAAACGGGCTTATAACGAAAAATCTGGAGCCGATTCAATTTAGTATACTCGTATTATATATATATATGTATAATATATACCTACATCCTCTTATCTCGCGGACGTGAGACAGAAGACCGCGAGGCGGACAGAGCATGCAACGCAGGCGGAGATAGAGGCGACCGCCTCTTTCAGGCGGACAAGAGACAGAAGACCGCGCGCGGACATTACAGGAGTACCGCCTCATATGAGGCGGACGAGAGATGCAACCGCGAGGCGGTTGAGACAGAGAGACCGCCCTTAACAGGCGGACAACATACAGAGGAGACCGCTATAAGTGGCGGACACGTGTAAATGTAGGAAATCAACGGGTTATCTTCTAGCCGACTCGCTCTGCAACTTGAGACGGCGCCTACCAGAAATCACGCCGCGTTTCAGCTTTGTCCCCTGCGCAATCATGAAGCTGCAATCATCGAGCTCAATCAATGAGCTGCTCTCTGCTGTCTTCTCCTCTATAAATACCAGCTTCATTCCTCTTAAGTGTCCTTCCGGAGGCTCCTTCCGTGGTTCCTCTGGAGTTCCAACTCACGCACCATCTCATTTCTCTCCTTCCGCCTTCTCCATTTTATTTATTTTACAGTCCACCAAATCCACCTCTAGCCTACATACAAAATAGCAGAGCGAGACGGAGTGATTACGGATGATTTCTATCATTCTTGTTTCTGTTATTCTATTTAATATGTTAGGCTAGTTTACGTACGCTTTGGGAATAATTATTATTTCTGTATTAATTATGCAATGTTTTTACTGGTTTTAATTTAATGAAGTTTGTTACGCTTAAAGCTCATCTCTCGCCTTTTTAATAATGTCATGATTTATTAAATTGCTTGCTAAGTCTATTTTGATCAGACCAGGTGATAAATAGATAGGTTGATTAAGCCGTAAATTGGAGAAAGCTCTATTATGATTTAATGGTTAGTATTTTCAGATGCAATTATATTTCCTCGAATTTAACGTCCGTTTACATAAGAGTGCTCGAAGCCTGATAGACCGGGCATTTCTGGTAAACGAGTTCTTATGAGGCTATGACTTAGTCCTTAAGATATTTTAAAAAGGAATTTTGCCAGACAATTACAATTAAACCAGTAGGAATAGCATGAAAGAGCAGATAATATTAATCTGAACCAGAGTCCCGTTTAGTTTATCTGTTAATTTAGTTTATTTTATCTTTTCTTTTATTTATAAAAACAAGTCAATTAATCCCCCCTTCTGTGACACGCTTAGGTACTATAATATGTACATTAGTCCCGTGGTTCGATATCCGGTCGCTTACATTTCACTATACTACTGCGACCGGGATTTGTTTGCAGCCCGACGTTTATTTTGGGTTTTAATTTCTTTTCTTTTTTTAATTACACCACTTAAACCACTCACAATATAACGTCTGCAAAATGGCGCCGTGCCGGGGACTAGATTTATTCTAGTTCCTAAGCCCCGGATATTCACCTGTTAATTATAAATATTTTGTTCTCTTAAATATGTTAATAATATTCTATATTATTTTCGTTTATTGTTATATATTATTTTCTATATTTTGTTAATATTAATTATCTAAATAATCTGTTAATATTAATTGGACATTTGGACAAATTGGACACCTGACTTTGGCCATCTAACTTCGGACATCTAACTTCTAAATCTAACATTTTCCATTGTCCCTAACATTTTTTTCCATTGTCCTTAACATTTAATTTCCATTGTCCTTAACATTTAATTTTATGTAATTAACCCGCTAACTTATAATTTATGAAATCTAACTACTAATTATTATTATGTGAACTAATGTTTATATGTTTATTTCTAGCTCGTATGTTACAAGTTTAAAAAAAAAACGAAGCGAACCTCTAGTCCGCCACTTACCTCGCGGACTCCACAGCCTTGTCCGCCACTTAACTCGCGGACGCCACACACAGGACCGCCTCGCGGACGGTCCACTTGTCCGCCACTTACCTCGCGGACGCTACTCACGAGACCGCCTCGCGGACGCGACTCGCTTCAGAAAAAAAAATGGCTAAACGCCGCGTTTTCACTCAGAGCTTTTCTTCCCCAATTCACTTCGAGCTCGAGCGAACCCGATAGAGAAGACGAAGCCTTCGCGAATCGCCCTCCCCCTCAAATCAACACAACTTCCTCATTCTCTTTCATCTTTGCTCCCCCACCGTCTCCAACCTCTCTTCTCCCTTCTCATTCTCGGTTGCTACAGCTCCACACACACCACCATCTTCCATTGCTTATATCTCCTAGCTCCTAGCTCCAAGTACCAAATCAAATTCTAAGACCACCATTCTCTTAGTCTCATCAAGCTCTTCAACCTTGTCTTCTCAAATCTTCAAGACCACCGTTTCGGTGCCATGAGGATCCACCATTGAAGGAGCTTGAGCTTATATTTTATGCCTTGTTGATCACCCTTGCTTCAAGGTAAGGAAAAACCAAAGAAAACTCCATTTCTTTCATTTTCTAGTGATGGCCGAAAATCACCATTGATGGTGTCTTTCTTTTGCCTTGTTTTAGCTTCATTCAAATCTTCTAAGGTGTAACACCCCAACCGTTAAGTACGTCATTACCTCTAAAACTGTCACAAATTACCCTTACTCATGCAGCGGATCTCTATTACAACGAAGGGTGGTACAACGCCGTTAGCCACCCATATGACTAACCAGGCCTATCTCACATACAGTAACGGTCTGATGGACTGGAACAACCGAGTAAACAATACCATTACAATTCCCAATTCATTTCTTACTATACCGAGTCTACAATATACGGATGCCGATAACATATTCGGTCTTACACCTCATTCAAATACATGAGTAAATTAAATTCTAACTACCCATGTTAACCACCAACCCCGTCTCACTCTCGAACGGTATCATCTTTGGTGTACCTGGAAAATAAAAATGGGGCCCCAAGGGGCTCAGCTTTCGCTGCATATGAAATTCGCATATACCGCGGTCTACTTTTGGTCGAGAGCATGGAGATTCATTTTAGTTCAATCAACATGCATCATAGCAATACATTACATATGCACACTACACAAGGATTTACATTCACCCATGGAATTCAATCCTAAACTAACATAACAAGGTTGTTAGTTGTGTAATTACTCTTAGGCCTTGAGGGTTATACCTCACCATGCCTTGGTTACCTATTCAATAACACACCCGCTCTCTCGGGTTACTTATTCTTATACACACCCATTCTCTTGAGCTACTCGTTCTATACTCACCCATTCTCTCGGGTTACTTATACTCATTATCTCACCCACACTCTCGGGTTATTAATACTCAAGCTCTTGTAGATTTTCGAGACACTACAGGTCTCCTACATCACGCTTGTTACTCTTAATACATACTTAAGCCAAAACTCATGGCTCTCGAGCATAGTCTTACTTCCCCGGTTTTGACCCTACTCTGGGTCTAGCATGGTGGGAAGGTTCAACTAGCTCCCGGAACTCTCTCTTAGTCCCTATCTCTTTTACATAGGTCCGACTACTCTTGGACTACTCACATTCCCATACACTCCTCTCTCGGAGTTATATAATATTATGTATATTAGTCTAGAAGCATTACTCTCAATGTTTTTAATGACTTTGGGAGCATTACTTAAGTTCGGGTAATCTTAGGTTTTAAGCATTACCCTTACATCTCATATACTCATACTTTCGGTTATTTTCTTATACTGGGTAAAATTCTCTTATAGGAGGTTGACCATGTCTCAAGGGAGTTAAATGGTCCCTTAGGTCTCTTTTACCTTTCTTATAAGTTCACATCTTTGAACTAACTTCAATCCTCACTACGGAGGTTCATTTATCCCTCCACTCTTATTTATTTTGTGGACTGTTTCAATATGGTTTTCTAACCGTTATCGGGTATTTACTCAACCCGTACATCTCCTCACATTCTAGGGAGTTCATATTTTGCGTTATCATTATACTTTAATCAATAGCTTGTGTGTTTGCACGTTTCCGTATTTTATGAAACGACTCATTCTACGAGTCTCTAGCCATTCGTTTCTTAACTAAGAGTCGGTCTACACACTAGGTTAGACCTCACCGGCATTCAAGCATGTTAGCTCATACAATATACATCAAGACATTCATAAACAAACAATGGTTCAATTTCATGCTTTAGTCTTGATTAAGCCGGCACACAAACACACAAATCACAATAACTCGGTTAGCATACAGGGCATGAGAAAATCATACCTTTCACCGGGGTTTTTACTTTTACCGTGTCATCTCACCATGCTCGGTTCACACACGATCCTCTGATAGTGTTCCAAACATTATTATTATTATTATTAAACTCATACGGTACATAATTGAATGCTACTCCCGTACTTACCCCGTTATCCCGTTATCTCGGTTTTACTTTTGCTAATTTGAGTACTTACTTCACACTCACTTCTAACACTTCCTAGGGCCTTTACATGTCACCAAACAAGACCTTAACATCATATAACATCATTAACATTCAAACACCCATCATTAGAAGGCTTTAAAATACTCACGGGGCAATTCTGGGGGTGGTTTGGGACTTGGTACCTACCTTAAGTCCCGGGAAATTCAGTGTTTATGGTTTATGCAATTTAAGGGCCTAAGAGCCATGTTATTTAAGGGCCTAAGTGCCAAGCAATTTAAATTATGCACTATATTGTGATGTAGTGTTATATGGGTGAAGTTTTGTGTGTAAGAATGTTCTTGATGGATTTAAGTGTTCTTGGATGTTTAATGGTGAAAACAATGTGTTTTGGTGTAACAATGTGCTAGTAGAACCCATTTCAAAATATGGATAATGTACAAGAGGTTTTAAGTGTGTAAATGAATTTTGGTGAACTAGGAAGTGTTAGAAATGAATAAGTGCTTTACTAGAGAAGAAAACATGTATTAAGGTGTTCTAGAGTGCTAAAAGGATTTAGACATTATCTAGGAGGTTTTAGAAATCAAATGAGTGTTTTGGGACACATCAAAGTCATGGTGAGATTGTGTTTAGGATTGATGCAAGTTTTGGTAAACAATGAGGAAATAAGGTGTTGTAAGGAAGAGGTATAAACTTGTGGAGAAATCTCAAGGAGTGGCATAAAGGAGTTTTGGTTTGTGAGAAAAGATGCTTGGAAGATGATGTTATAGTGGTGAGAAAACACTTTGGGCTAGTTGTTATCATAGGTGTGAAACATCACTTAGAAACTTAATGAAAAATATTACAAGTATTAGTAAATTTTATAAGGAATTGAGTAACAAGTTGGACAAGGAACTAGGTGAGTTTAAGGTGTTATTTTGGCATTGGAATATGCCTAAGATCATTTGAGAAGTTCATATACCTAATGGATGTGGAGAACCATTGCAACAAGACTTAGAAAATGTTAAAATGCCAAATCTGTAGCAGTGGTCCGGGACCTAGGTCTTGGGTAAGGTCCCGGACCATGCATAAATAAAGGCCGAGAGTACATTCACTACCTTGGTCCGGGACTTAGGTCTAGTACTAAGACCCGGACCACCCCTATTAAACCAGCCGAGGATTTCAACACAGACTTGGTCCGGGACTTAGGGTCTGGACAAGGACCCGGACCAGAGTCTGAAATCATCCGAGAGTTCAGTTAAGTGTAGGTCCGGGACCTTAGATAAGGACCAAGTCCTGGACCACTTGAAAAACTTGGTTTAAGGTTGTTTAATGATGTCTAATGATGGTGATTAGTTAGTAATGATGTTATAAGGTTGTGCAAGGCATGTTAGGTGTGTATAATGACCATTAAAAGGATGAAAAGTCGTAACCAAGTGTGAGAGTAAAATAAATAAGAAAAATGAAATTTATAAGTTAAATGAGGTTAAGTACAGTAATTAACCGACATTTCCAAATGTGTATAGGAGTTGCCTACGGTGGAAACCAGTCGAAGCAGGGACCAAGGTATGGTTTTCTTGCAGTCTGTTGCCTACCGGTTTACACCGGCTTGTGTGTTGTTTGTTTTCTGTGTGTTTATGACCTTGTAAGATTTAATCATGAAATGAGCTTACAGTCATTATTGTTAATGTGATGTGTGCGTACCGATACCGATAACCTCGAATGCGTGCTAATTGTTATTAACCAATATTGGTACGTAAGAGAACGGTATCCGGTAATAACGTTTCCAACCTAAGGTAAACGTAAGAGAACGGTATCCGGTAATAACGTTTCCAACCTAAGGAACGTTCTAACCACGGCTATGTATGAGTTGGTTGTGGTATGTGTGTCACTGAAATATTTCTTACTTCCCTTGTGTTTAACTGGACCTATACCCTTGCTTGTGTTTGAAAGAGTCAAGTTCCATCAATGGAGCTACTAACAAGGGGTTAACCGGGGAGTGAGGAATCCGGTAATTCCGGTCACGCGTGTATGTACGGGGATCGACATCTGAATCAGATTCGGCTCTCTCCTTATGTTAAGGTTGTTCTCCTTTTTGGATTACGACCACCCACTAGCTTAGCCAAAGCTTACCTACCTGACTTCCAATCGGGTTAGGGGGAAATTATGTGTTCGGTGTGTCGGATCACTATATCCGTCATGCCTAAGTGTTAAGTTGCTCGTTCGATTAACAGAACGGTAATGAGTTTATGTGACAAGCTTAACATGAGGGTGAAACCATTCTCTAGGCTTACAGTGTTGACTAACCAACTTGGTTCGTTATCTAAAGTGTTATGTTCTCACTATGTATGTGATGTGGTGCTACGCAATATTCCTTGCTATGCTTTATGTGATGTATGTTAAAAATGAATACCATGTTATCATGACAAATAGTTGCGCGTATCCCGGTAGTCGATGGGTTGCGCGTTAACCATACCAGCCAAGGGTTGCTGACCCCCTCGGGGGCTCCATTTTTATTCGCAGGATGAGGATTGAAGAAGCGGATTGGCTTTAGATCTTAGGTTATGAAATACTTTTGGTACATTTTGGATGTTGGGCCCGGGATGCGCTTGTGCTCCCGTGGCGTTATATTTTGGTTCCATTGTTATTACAATGGCGGTATATAGACAGTTTAGAGTGATGGATTGTAATTAAATACTCGGTATTGTTGATTATGTATTTATGTTTTTTAGTTCTATGCTCGGGAGTCTGATCATCAGACCGGTACAAACTGTATGTATTTTGCCTTGTTAGCCACGTGGGTGGCTAACGGCGTGTAACACCAACCCGTTTAGTTAATGTTTTAGTTGTTTATTTCCGCTGTGATTTCGGTTATTTATTAAGTGCGTAGTAGGGGTGTTACACAAGCTCAAGATATAATACCACAATAAATGCAATAGGAGATCAAATCTAAAGCATTAATTAAGAATTGATGAGGCGAAAGCAACTACAAAAGATGAGTTAGGTTTACAAAAGTGATTTGAGGATTTTGGGGAGAAACCCCATCCCAAGGTATATAAGAGTTCAAACAACCATTAAGAGTAAAGAAGGGAGAGAAAGAAAGAAATGGCCATTAATGGAGCTTGTGAGCTTCAATGGAGGTGGGTCTTCCTCATCTCCTTCTTCCCTTCTTCTTCTTCTTCCTCTTTTCCCCTTCTTTTTCTTCCTTTGGCGTTGCCTCTGGTTTGGGTTCAAACTCCCCTCTCTCTCCTTCTATTTCTGCTTTTAAAATCTAAAATCTGGGCAAATTTCCGTTCGGACCGCTCCACAGGGGCAGTCAGCCTAGGGCAGTCCGGACTAGAGATTATTTATGAATGAAATTGACCCGACCGCCCCCCCAGGGGCGGTCCGCTTGGGGAGGTCCGGACCAGAAGCAAAGCAAATGCTCTATCTTCTTCGTTATAGCTCCGATTTTGGATCCGTTTGCACCCACGCGTTCGTCTCTTTGTCTACTTTATTTCTAGATATGTTATCCTTCCTGTTTCAGCAATAATTTTGTAAAACACTAATAAAACACAAAACTAGCTAGAGTGAAGAAATGAGCATGAAAAGTGTTGATAAAACATACTAAATACACCCCTAAAACATGCTCATTTAGACACTCAGCAACAGGATTACATTAAAGTGAATTATGGGTTGGTCAGGCTAATTTTGCAATGATATGACCGCCCCACCGACCGACCCACAATGGGTCGGCCAAAAACTTATTATGCAAATTATATGTGAAGCTATCTTGATAACTAATGGGTAGTGAACCTAATCGTTGTAGTCCAACAAGGTTGTATCCATAGGGTAGTGAACCCAATCATTGTGTAAATTATATGATAAAATTTGCAATTGAAGAGTAAAGAGAATTTATTAGTATGTAATGAATTCACTGCCTTGTTAAAACCTTATTAGGTAAAACCCATTGGGAAACCCTAATAAGGTAAGAGGTTACACGACTACAAGTCCTCGAAAAATTACATGGAAAAAAAATTAATACTATTACATTTTAAAATATTACAAGATATAAGTCTTAAGTGGTTCTTCTCCATTCATCTTAAACAAATCATCATGTGTTGCCCTTGATATTGCGGTGCTTGTGCTTGGGATTGCAACTCGGATAAGTCCAATCATACTTCTCAACACAGACGTTGATTAAGTCTGGTGCAAGGTTTGATCTCTTTTTTTCCAATACTCGTTTGCCCGCACTAAACACTGACTCGAAAGCAACTGTTGATGCTGGAACTACTAACCCATATCAGGTCATTCAAGTATGGAAAACTTGCCTTAATGAGCTTGCCACCACTTAAGAACATCTATATCACCATCATCGTCAAAACTAAAAGTTGAGTTAAGATAATCATCATATGTACAAAATCTTGAACCTGGTTGACTACATTTTGGTCTTTTCAAAATACTAGCAATCAAAGAAAATATTTTGCTACCGAGGCACGTGGTTTAGAAGAGGAACCACTACTACAACCAACAGCCCCTGCAGAAAGCTCGTCTGGACAAACCTTTGAAGTATATTCATCATGTAGAGTTCTCAAGATGTTATCCACCTTCTTGACATAGTTCTTCACATATTTTGACTCGGGTTCTCCTCGTGGAACAATACTATAATGATACTCAAGAAATTTTGTTATTACATCTAATTTTCCTGTCGGATCAAGAACATTATCAATGGAATAAATCAAAGAAAATTCAGTAAAGTATGTAAACCATTAAGTCATCATATCGTTGACGACCCCATCAATGCCACTTGCATGCTTGTTCTCGTGAAAAACATTGAAAATAGATATGCATTCATGTATGACGGGGTGCACATTAGGTTCATAAACTAATGAAAAGACTCTGGTTGCACTATCAAAACATTTTAAAACATTACATACAATCATAGCACTAGCCCAAAAATTAGGAGTCATTAAATCAACACATTGAATGGATACAAAGTTATAAATATGAGATAAATGGGTTGATGCCTCTTAGTTTTGAGCAAAAAATCATAAGTGGAGTTCTATCTAGTGGGGTTATCAGGAGCAAAATGATGAACACATAATTAGCTTGCTCACACAATTTTTATATTCATGTTTAACAACATGTGATTTCCTAATTTTTCTCATAACAAGCCTAAGTGATTCTAGTGAAGTAGTCAAGTTGTGTAACCCATCTTGAACACACAAATTTAAAACATGTGCACAACATACAACATGTAAGAAATCTCCATCATGCAAGAGTTTGAGTGCAGGATTAGATTTTAGAAATTGTGTGCACCTAGTGTTGTTCAAAGCATTATCTAAAGAAATGAAGAACAACTTTTCTAACAGATTCCAATAAGATAATATTTCAATCAATTTTTCAAAAATGTTATGCCCGGTATGCGCATCATTAAAAATGTCAGAAGTAATAATACACTTTTAGAGCGTCAAAAAATGATCAATCCAAGAAAGTGCAACACAAATAAACATCTCATTAGTTGTAGACGACCAAATATCACTAATCAAGCTGACAACCAGTTACTATCGTTTTATCATCGCATCATGTTTTTCTAGATAAAACATGTTGTGCTGAAGCTCTACGTTTAAGTATGTTCCTAGGCACTCTCCTAAATTATGGTTGTAATGTGGTGCAAACAAAATTTCAAAGTATGAGGTTTCACCAAAATCAAAAGGCATTTGTTCAGCAATCATAAATCTAGCCATGTCATATATTATTTTTTCTCTATCATGTCGGAAAATACCTAGATCGGGTTGCCATTTGGTAAACCCGGTAAGCTGAGTTTGGCACTAGTACCCCCCGTTGTAGTATCCTTTTAGATGTTGTACGTCTTCAAGTGCTTTGCAAAGGATCTAATTTTGGTGCCCACCGCCCATGCGAGTCCCTTATTGCAAATATTGCATGTATGTTCCAGCCTTCTTAGGATCTTCTTTCTTTGTGAAGTATGACCACACCCAAGAAGTCGGTTTCTTTCTATTTGTTGGCATGTCGACATCATCATCTTGATCATTCTTCTTGATCAAAATTGTGAGCATCAGATTATGGTGTATAAGATGTATCTATAATTGGAAAAAAATTATTTAGACTATAATTAAGAATGCAATTAAAATTGATGTACAAAATAAATTGTAACTAATATTAATACATATCAAATGGGGACATTGATGGTGCTGTCCCCGTGTTAGTAGATCAATGTTGAGAAATCATATAACTCCCGCCTTGCGGGAATGATGAAAGATGAAAATTGTTGTTGTTGATGAACCTGAATGCATCTCGTCGATTTGATCTTGATCATCAACTTGAATTTAGATCGATTAGGAGGTTGGAAGAAGGGTTCCTTGCATAGTTTCTTTTCCGACTCTTCAAGACATTTTGCTAGAATTGGGAAAAAATGAGCTTTTTTAGTAGCTAAAATGCTTAATAGCCTTAATTGCACAAGAAAATAGTAGTATAAGAGAGAGGAAGACTTTGATGAATTATGTGGTGAGAATGGTGATCAAATAGGGTATTTATAGTGATTTTGAGGGGTTTGGCCGAAATGCAGTAGTTAAAGACAAAAAATAGCTGTTGGAGCCTCGATTCCATTTCCAGTTCCAACGGCTCTATTACCAAATCAAACGCGACATAGATGTCTCAAAACGACATCATTTTGACACAGTTCTAACAGTCATTTTGACCGGTTCGAGGAGGTTCCACTGGTTCCGCCCCATCGGTAACTTCTCCGCAGGTAGTTCTAGCGGCTTCGGTTCCAGTTTCGACAGTTCCAAGCAGTTCAGTTCCGGTTTTGATTCGATTCCGAATCTCCAAGGATATATTCGGATTCGTTTCAATAGCTACCGGTTCCAAACTGGTTTTGCTTCTAACGGTTCCTAACCAGTTCCAACCGGTACCAGTTCGATCCGACGACCAACATTATTTTACATATACATTTGTATCGTTTTTATATATTAACAGTACAAGTTTAATCAATACATTAAAAATAAATTACATTGACTTCACACTACAACAATAATATAAAATAGAAAAAATCTAATAAAATTGTAAAATAAAAAATAAAAAGTAGAAGGTAAAAAGAACTCGTACACATGGATAAATTATTAGAATTTCTTATAAAATATTATATTTTGATAATATAACTCCTAAACAAGCTAACTCGGATGCTCAAATCACAAAATTAACTCATAAATTTCTTAAAAATAACTTTTTCAGTTAACTTGCCACCAACCACGGTAACCTCAAAACTATCCCCAAAAATCCTGACTTCCAGCAAAAAAAATCCGACTCACGGCAATTCCCCACAGACAAGGCAGTAAATGCGACACACCGACGCCGCCATAATTACTGCCTTCCTCATTTTCTACTTTTCTGCTTTTTGAGGAAAAGAAAGAAAGGATTTTCTCTCTTTCCGCAACCCTCTTCCCGTTCCATTGATAAGTGATAACCCGCTTAACTGTTTCCCCCTGGAGTTGCCCTTTTCTTGTTCTCTTTCGTTCGTTCACGCTCCTCTGCCCAATATCGGGGGTAGACTTACCGGGATCTGGCCGGAATTTTGCAGCCGCATGACTGGTTGTTTAATCTATTTATAAAGCTGGTTTTTCTGCTTCACCGTATTTGACGAGTTTTGAGTCGTTTTCCCTTTGCTGCATTTGACTTTCCTAATTTCTTCCATTCCTCTTCCGATTTACGCTACTGTTAAATGCAGATAAAGATGGGAATGAGACTTAGAATATCAAGGCTTCAAGAAAACGGGAAAAATTAAACTATTTTGTTCTTGTGTTAAAAGTACTATAAAATAATCTCTTTTGCTTCGTTGGGAGCACCAGATTTATTCTCAGTACATCATTATTTCCATTATTAAAGGCTATCTCGCTGTCTATCTCTGCTCCTTTCCTTCCTTGCCGGTGATCTCATTGTAGTACTGAGATTTTTTCTGCCGCACCCATTAAAAATTCCCTCGTCAGACCCAGAAAGGGACTCTTTTGGCGGGCTGTACATGATATTCATTCTAGTGTTGAGGTCCTTTTTTACTGCTGCGCTTCAGTTTTTGGTCCTCTAGCAGCAATGTGCAAGTCGGAAGAGAGATGTGAGACAATTGAAAAGAGAAGAGTGGAGACGGAGAGCAGCAATGTTGTAGTTGAGATGGGATTTAGTAGCAAGGGGCATATTTGGGGGAAATCGACCGACAAGTTGGAGAGACTAAGAGTTAATAAATCGAGGGTTAAGATGTGGATGATGAGGGCTATGACCACAATCTTTCTTTGGGTTTGTGTTGTTCAATTGATGACTCTTCAGGAAATGTGGAAACCTAAGCTGTTGAATTCTTACTTCTTCCATCTTCCTTCTTCTTCATCTGCGGCTATGGCGGCCGAGTTCAACATTTCTCCTCCCAAAATCACTCGGCCCTCAAAAAGTAAGTTTAGTTGCTACTTTTTTCTGATGTGTTTTGCTCTTAGCGCTACTGGGTATCAGTTGTTACAAATTATTTCCGCTTTCTTTTGAGTTTCTTCTATTGAATTCCTCTTTGTATCACTATATATCCTTAATGTGTTAATAATATTTATCCGAACGAAATGCTGCAGGGGTATACAAAAACAATGGCTATCTGATGGTCTCCTGCAATGGAGGACTCAACCAAATGAGGGCAGCTGTGAGTTTAATAACCTTACTCTTGTGCAGTTTTGATTTCTTTCCTTTGTTACTTATAATTACTCAAGTCATGACTTGGGATTTTATTCAACAGATATGTGACATGGTAACTATCGCCAGATACCTAAACGCAACTCTGATTGTACCTCAGTTGGATAAAACTTCATTTTGGTCTGATCCCAGGTAAAGCTGACTAAACTTCATGGTTATATAATGATGATGCTCATTCTGTTGAGAATCATGCTTAAGTCAGAAAAGATGCCTTATTGAGATTGTTACTTCACTACTGGCAGTGACTTTGAAGACATCTTTGATTTGGATCATTTCATTGGGTCCTTGAGAGACGAAGTTAGAATTCTGAAAGAGCTTCCTCCAAGGCTTAAAAGAAGAGTTGAACTAGGACATCATTACTCCTTGCCTCCAATTAGTTGGTCCAACTTCTCCTACTACCATGATCAAGTCCGTATTCTGACTACTTCTAAGCTCCTTAATAGCTGTTTACTGTTTTTTTTTTATTAAGAGATTGTGAATTCCTCGAAAGAGTTATGCCACCGATATTGTGTTTCATTAACTGAGTTCTTTTTGTCATCAGATTCTCCCTTTGCTCCTGAAGTACAAGGTTGTGCACTTAACTAAAACTGATACCCGCCTTGCGAATAACGCATTGCCTCTGGAAGTGCAAAAGCTGAGGTGCAGAGTCAATTTCGGTGCATTGAAGTTCACTCCCCAGATAGAGGAGTTGGGAAGAAAGGTCATCAACAGTCTCAGGAGACCCTATATGGTGCTTCACCTGCGATACGAGATGGACATGCTGGCTTTCTCAGGTTGCACTCAAGGCTGTACAAAACAAGAGGCACGGAAGCTCACTGCAATGAGGTAATAACACCAGTTGTATTTTCCAAACATATGTGCACATAACCAACAACTCCTGATGGCAAGATTGTTTGAATCAAGTATCATGTATATTTACCAATCATGAACGTACTCCATTAATTTCAGATATGCATACCCTTGGTGGAAGGAAAAAGAGATAGACTCGGATGCAAAGAGGAAAGAAGGATTGTGCCCCTTGACACCTGAGGAAACGGCTTTAACATTGAGCGCGTTTGGTATTGACAAAGATATACAGATATATATTGCTTCAGGAGAAATCTACGGTGGTGACCGGAGAATGTCGAGTTTAGCTTCATCATTTCCTAATCTGGTCAGTAACAGACTAATTAAACAGTTTTCTTCCTTTCATTACGTTGTTGTTCTAGCTGGAGCAAAATGTATTGATAATCATATTGCAAACAGGTAAGGAAAGAAACCATTCTTGAACCAGATGAATTGAGGTTTTTCATGAACCATTCATCTCAAATGGCCGCATTGGATTATCTAGTCTCATTAGAGAGTGATATATTTGTCCCTACTTACGATGGAAACATGGCCAAGGTTGTGGAAGGGCATCGGAGGTATGGCTGTTAATTGCTCCCACGTACTTTCTGGTTCTCATAATTGAGACTGACTGCTCATTAGACAGATATCTTATCTTTTTTTAATTTGTGATACAGATACTTGGGATTCAAGAGAACAATTTCGTTAGACAGAAAGCAGCTGGTGAGCCTGATTGATGAGTACAGCGAGGGATCATTGAGTTGGGATGAGTTCTCTTCCTCTGTGAAGAGAGTTCATGCTGATCGAATGGGGAGTCCACAGCACACAAGAACTGTGATCTTTGATAGACCTAAGGAGGAGGATTATTTCTACACCAATCCTTTTGAATGCTTCGGATGACTGAGATAACCTGAGAACTGCATGATTGATTGTTATACCCACTTCTTTTTCTTTTTTTCATCCCATGCCAGTCAGGCTTGCCCAGTTCCTGACTAGATGCGCATGAGTTATAGATGCTCTGCCCCACACATGGTTCAGAGAGGAGAGGATTCTCTGTACAAAAAGAGAGTAAGAATTCAGACTGGAGCTATTTAGTCCGTTGATTGCACTCATTTAGGATGAATAAGATTGTGAATGATGCAAGGGGAGGAATAGGGAGGGCGCATTGTACATAGAAGCATTGATGTGAAGATTTGATTCTTTCTATAGTGTCATTAGAAGTCAGATTTTGGGTTTGGTTGTCATGAATTTGTTATGTCAGTTACATATAATTATATTACTATCTGTTTACTTCAGGGAGAGGTGTGGAGGGAAACGTCCTGTAGTTATTATGAACATTTTCTTGGTCAGGTCAGGGCCCCAGTGCATTTTTACCGTTATAAAAGCCTATCCTTTTACACACTTTTTCTGGCTCTTTCTTTGTTTGTATGCATTTACTATGGTAAACAAAACAAGAAAAGCATGTCGGTGTAGGGTCCACCCAGATCTGGCACGCATCACACGATAGGCCTGTCGCGAGCCAGCGTACACGGGCTTGCCCATACTGAGAATCCAGCTCGAGGATTGGCGGGGCCCTGTCAATATTGGGTTACTTGCACCACCAGCACCATGTGACATACCAGTAACTGAATAATTCAAATAATACTACGACCAAATACTTTCAAGATGATGCCTCCCTACGAGCTGCGGCCGTAGAGGTAAGTTCGTTTGGGGACAGCAGCCTAGTTGGTAGTTGGTGTTCGGTCCTGCTGCTGGAAATTGAGAAGTTGTCTGCTGATGGTTTTGCAGAAGTTGGAACGTCTGCTTATGGTTTTAAAAAACAGAGACAATTGTCAGATTCTGCTGCTGAAAATTAAGAAGTTGTCTATTGATAATTTTGCAAAAACTGTTAGCTACTGGTTTTGGGTGTTTGGTGGAAACCTAATTTTAGAAATTGAAGCTGTATACTACTAGAAGCTATTCCCCAAACGAGCTCGTTATGAGAATATAACTATATTTATTAGTTATTCATGAAAAGAATGCAAGATCATTTGGTAATACTACCCTTAACAATTTAAACATCATTTTTGTTTTTGTTATGTTTTTTCATTGCAATATTTAACATAAAAATAAATTAGTTTAATATATATATATATATATTCTTGGAATATAATTTTTTTGCCAAATATGAATATTATAATAATTTAAATTTACAAAAGTAACTTTCTGATCCATTCTGGACAACTTTGACATGCCAATAATGAACATCGATAATGTTTAGTCAATGAGTTAGTGGTAAGTTTAACTTACAAGGTAAATCAATCCCTGAAATTATTGCTTGTTTTGGACGAAATGTCAACACACTTTGGACTAACTACACGAACAATGCATTTTTATCAATAAATAATGATGCAGATCAACTTACAAGATAAAAACTTCAGGAAACATGCCCCTGTTTCGATAAACCTGGAACTATATCAACTTCCCACAATATTGCCGTGTTTACTTTTTGACACATTTTTCTACTCATATATTTGACCTATAAGATATAATGACTTTATAAAATTAAGTGTAAATTACTCAGAACCCCTTGAGAATTTAGGATATTACAGTTAACCCCCTTGTGTTTATCATAATTACTGGTAACCACCTCGAGGTTAAGGTATCTTTGACTACAAGCCCCCGAACTATAACTCTGTTATCATGAAGTTAACTACGTGTTAACCTATCAGCTTAATTATATTAATAAAGTCATGCTGGACAAAAAACACTACTTAATCTGCATTGTTATTTTCCTAAAAATGTCAACCCTACCTTGAAAATGCATCTAAAGTGGGATGAGAGAGAGTTAGATGATGTTGATTAAGCAGTTTTGTTGTCCAGCCTTACATTATTAATGTGATTAAACTAATAAGTCAACACATAGTTAACTTTTTGAGTAAATTACTCAGAGCCCCCTTGAGAATTTATGATATTACAGTTAACCCCCTTGTGTTTATCATAATTACTGGTAACACCTCGAGGTAAGGATCTTTGACTACGAGCCCCCGAACTATAGCTCCGTTATTCAGAAGTTAACTACGTGTTGACCAATCAGCTTAATCATATTAATAATGCCATGCTGGACAAAAAACACTACATAATCTGCATTGTTATTTTCCTAAAAATGTCAACCCTTCCTTGAAAATGCATCTAAAGTGGGATGAGAGAGAATTAGATAATGTTGATTAAGCAGTTTTGTCGTTGACCCTAGCATTATTAATGAGATTAAGCTGATAGGTCAACACACAGTTAACTTTCTGATCACAAAGTTATAGTTGGGCTCGTAGACAAGATACCTTAACCTTGAGGTGGTTACCAATAATTATGATAAACACAAGGTGGTTAACTGTAATATCCCAAATCCTCAAGGGGGTTCTGAGTAATTTACTCTAACTTTTTTTATCACAGAATTATAGTTCGGGGGCTCGTAGTCAAAGATACCTTAACCTTGAGGTGGTTACCAATAATTATGATAAACACAAGATGGTTAACTGTAATATCCGAATCGAGGTTCTGAGTAATTTACTCTAAAATTAAAAAGAAATCAATTACATAAATTAACATTATATTTATCTTATATATTAAATACTCAAATCAAACATGACCAAAGATAATAGAGAGGTAGTATATTGAAGAATCACTACGAGGACTTTCATCTACCATGAATAGACATCAGTGCACTCTAAACAACACGTGGCTTAGAAGGTCCATTTGCTATTTAGCTTTTATCTGTGTATTCTATAAAGTATTTTATCTAACATAACAAAAAACTCACTACACAAATTAAGATGTATTTTGGTTTATCTAAATATTTTATCCAAGAATGTTAGCAAGTATGTTCATAAATAGGATTCGTCCAACCATCAGACAAGACAACCTCATGCTATAGTAATCTGCTGCATGGTTGAATCCGAATTGCCAGCCAGTCAACGGTACTGATGTCACGGGGTCCCATTTATCTTTATGGTTTCGGTGTCATCTCATGATCAAGCGCACAACTTTAACTGCGGACTTCTCTTCAAACGGCACTCTTGTTTTGACACAGTACATAAGCGTAGGACAGCGGTTAGATAGAGGAATAGGATCCCGCGCATCTCGTGTGATTGCTTATTTTACAATCACCGATACGCACTGAATCTTCGCCCAACAGAACAGCACTAGGGAAAACAAACGAAGTAACCATCAATCGGAAGAAGATGAAGATAAGCATATATACTAGAATTCTCATTGATTTCGATCACCCAAATGACCCACACAAACATCTCCCTCTTCTTTCTCTCTCTAACGCACACACCATGAGTTTGGAGAGATGCAACAAAAATAAAAGAAAGTGAAAGAATTAAGATTAGTAGTGTTGGAATACAATCAACCTCGATAGATACTAACACTAAGCAGTTCTGATCCTTTTTGCAGCTTGACTAGACTCCTTACCATCACATTCCTTCATAGAATGTGACGGAACATGATGATTGGTTGTGAATGCCAAGTTTGCGGGATGCTGTTCGACAAAGAAAAAAAAACAATTCCACAAACATATAAATTTAAAGAAGCAATTTAGATTGAAACACAACAAAGAGATTCTATGAGCTGGTCTCCCAGGATGAAAAGACCAGACAAGTGACAGATGATGCATTGTGGTTACCTGAACAGATGATGAAGTTACTATCTGATTACTTGAAATTTCTCCAACATCGAGTTGTACAGAGATACTGGCTGGTGATAGATCCACACCAGATGCTTGCAGTGCTTGGGTAAGACTCTTCAATACCCTGTCAACCACCAATGAAAAATTCAACAAAACATCACACCTTGAAATATAATAACGTAACAGAAGTCCTTGAAGGGTGAAGTAGGCTACAAATGAGTACATAAGCCAGAAACACTAAAGCACCTGAACTCAGATTATCTTATATGGTTAGACACAGCAAGAACATGACGTGAAACTGCAGTACCAAAGTGCAAATCTTATTCATCCATGGAAGTGATTAGACAACACAAGGAAAGCAAGAATCATGGCACATAAATCAAACAGATCTTCACCATCCCACTGTTGCAAAGAATTGTGAATTTGAGAACCATAAATCAACGTGTAGGCCTATCCACAGCTAATTAACTTTGCTTTGATGACATATACTCACCCTTGAGAATAAACACTCGAAATGCTGCTAGAGCAACTTTGCTGAGCTCTACCATGCTCACTTGCTGCATCTTCTGCAATGTTACATTCTGCCGCAAGCAAATGCAAGGCATGGGAAGTGTGTGATTGATGGTGGGCAGTAACATTCTCAGCTGGAGAAAAGCTCCTCTCACAAGGGTTCATGCTTGGTGGCAATGACGTAGCTGGCCCAGGAGTGGTCTAGTCCTCTTTGTGCTCCGTAGTCGGATGGAGAAGAGCTTTGTACATTAGATATAATCCGACCAACATTACTGGTATAACCAGAGCAATTTATCATTGCTTGAGAGTGATCAGTAAGGTTTTCCCCAACCCCATTGCTGCTTCTCTGCAACATATTAAGATCAAAATCAACCAGGGTAAAGTCCTCTACCACACAAAATATTAAGCCAAAAGGTTATCTACCTTGTTGGTCTAACAGACATTAAAGCATGCTGTGAAGTTCAAGGTAGATAATGTTGACACAAATTACTCATGAGCAACACGAATTTACCCTTTTCAGTTAATTCTGCCAAAAACAAAACCTTGGTATTGTACAATATAAGTCACGCATTCTGTAATGATTTTTAGCTTTTCATGATTAGTAGGTGGTACTGAAAGGAGACTATCATGACATCCAGATTCTGTTGTTCTGAGTTGGCAGTGGAGTAAAGTCACAGAACACTCTACAGATAAGTTGACAACATCAGGCTTATAGGTTCTTTACCCGTGGTATCAATTTTGTTGGTTCTTGATTCCATCCTTGATATGAACCCTCATACATTTGAATTTTCTCTTGTAAAAATTGTATATACTCTATAACCTGCATGAACACATCTTCGGTTTAAGAGTTCTGAACTGTCATGTGCAATTCAAGGAAGAATAGACAAAGAGCAGAACAAAATTTTATGAACCACCTCTAGCAGGAGGGAAGCCTTATCTCGCTTTTGGTCATTGGGGGGAATAAGATCTTTCAATATCTGAAATCTGAGCACATATCAATTATTATTCAATGTAACCTCAAAAAGAAATCAAGAATATAAAGAGAGAACAACATAGTTAAGGACATTACAGTCCACAACTTTAGAATCACATTCTCCGACACATCTTCATTGCATGCACCACAAAAAGAAAACAAGAGTCATTGAATTTGACTATATTATAGAGACAGCATTTCCTTAACAACAGAAAAATTCATCTATCAATCTTAATTCCAAACTAAACATAAGATAGACTATGCTACCATTAACAGGTTTCCTCAATCCAGAACAAAATATAGTCACCAGCAAATTATTTTCCGCTAGCGTCATTGTCTGAGGACATATACAGCCAACAATGATGCAAACTCTTCACAAGGATGCTCCCTGAACAAAGCAAAGGCAAGGTCTGCAGTATACTCAACATTGCACTAACTATAGCATTAAACATGACATAGCGCTCTAAACATTTCATTTATTACAGTTGAATGGCTTCTTTGAAGTTCACATTGTTTCTATGAAAGGCATTGATTTGTGGCTTCGCTTCCAGAGTCAATAGACAACAACAAAGTGCAACTCAATTCACGATCTAACACTATCAACAATAGCAGAAGTAACAAGGAGATGGTATACACCAATGAAAAAAATAATAGGACAACTTGAATGCTCCAGGTTTTTCTCAGTGAGATTTTTCCCACTAAGCACGTCCTTTAACCATGGAGCCAGAACACGAGCTATTGAATACTATAAGACGCTCATTCGTTAGACATGCAATATAATCAAACATCAAGGTTCACTGATGGAATTTAAAGAGCGCAGCAGAGATATTTGCCTCTCGTTGATTTTGCTTCTCCTACGCTGCTCCGTCTCGGAGTGCTTAGACCGAGAATTATGTGCCTTCTGCTCAGTACCCTTCCCATCTAATTTCATCAGCCGCGCGAGCACATAAAAATGCGCAATTCAGGTTAAATTCTTGCACTTGTTGTGAAGAAGAAGAAAAAACACAAAAACAGATAGGAAAGCGGTTATAGCGAGTGAACCTCTATGGGAGAAAGCGTCCGTAGTGGTGGGTGTGAGGTCTTCGCCGTCGTATTCGTCCTCCTCAGGGACCTGATTAGACGTGGTCGTTTTCACCATCCTATATATGCACAAAGTTAACCAACAACGGTGCTGCGGAGAAAAAAATTGGGATGGAAATACTTGATAATCTTCGTCAGAATTTGAAATTCCAGGTCGGGAGTCGGGACGGTAAAAAGCAGAGGGAAGAGACTTGGTTGATTTGGTTTGGTTTTTTTTGTTCTCTTCCTTCCGGTGAGTTAATTCACGCCGGGACAAAAATGGTGCCCTAGTTCAGGAGTACTCCGGGCAAACACAAGAGAGAAAGGCTCCTCCTCTTCTGCTTAACTGCGCAGGTTGGCCAAATGTGTTTTTATATATTTGACAAGAATAATAATTATTTTATAACAAGAAAGATTAATAAACAACTACAAAAAAAACTGAAATAAGCAAAATAAATATGTCTATTAGACTCCTTATTAGTCTTCTTCCATAACTAATTCGATTTCACTAAGGCTTCATTCGGACATGGTAGTATTGTGGTATATATGTGGCATGTTCTGAACGAGGCAATTGATTGGAGAGATCAACACATTTTGCTAGAACTGCGGGAGACATTGTACGATGCTGGGGATCGATTCAAAGACATGTTGATGAATTGCTCCCACCACGGTTTGGATGACCAATCCCTATGTCTATCCTTCTTCAATGATCTTTATGATGCAAATAGACTCCTTGTGAACTCCCCAGCTGGAGGAAGCTTCATGACCAAATCACCTCAAGAGGGGATGAAACTTTTGGAGGTGATGACTAGTAACACAAGACAATGATATAAGCCCAATGGAAGAACTCCAAGAGCAGCAACCTACCGATCATCTTTCAGCTCAACTATCCTCGCTCACAAAAATGGTGGAGAAGCTCGCTATAGCTCAAAAAGAAACAACTAAGTCTATAGCTTCTTCATCATCTGCCAGAGGGGTGTGCGATTTGTGTGGGTCCTCACGAGACCCACTTTTGCGAAGGCAAAGCTTATGCCGATCAACAAGAGGACGTGAACTTTGTAGGCAACCATCTCGGATATAACTACAATCAACAAAATTCCCCATGGAAGAATCATCCAAATTTCTCATGAAGGAGCAATGACCAAATCCAATGGGGACCAAGCAATACTTCCAACAACCCTACGGGATTTCGGTCACAAGGGTTATCTTAAGTCTCTAACACACCAATGGGTTATAGACCGCAAGCAGGACCTCCGGGTTTTCATCAACAACAACCCCCTTCTTCCTCTGTCGATCCAAATATTGAGTTGAGAGACATGATGAAGAGCCTTGTCTCAGAGGTCCACACTAAGGCAGCGGAATTTGACTCATTTAAGGCCAGTCAAGAAGCCACCAACAAAAGAGTTGAGGCACAACTTGAGCACATTTCTCAGCAGCTTGCTCAAAGGACTCCTGAAATACCCCGAACTTAAATGTGTTAAAAAAATTGTGTAATTATGATATTCTAAGGCTAGTTAAGTCCTTAAGAACATTTGGTTTAGAAAATAAAACCAAAGGAAAAGAGAAAACGCGTAAAAGTTGCAAAACGTAAAAACGTGCATTATGTAACCATGGGAGGTGTATAACCTCGACTAGGGTCCTATATGGATTCCTAAGGTCTAATTAGGCCTAAATAACATGTGGGAACAAATCCTGAAGAAAACGGATCCATATAGTGGACTAAAAACGCAAACGAAGTCCTAAAACACGTTTTTCGAGAAAACCCGAAAACGTGACTTTAAGTGGTCAAACAGACCCGTAAAAATTATAGTTGACTATATAACTATAATTAAACATTAATGGGAGTTTAAGAACCATTAAAATTAAAGAAACGAGAAAAATCCGGAAAACGGGCCCGGTTAGTGAATAGTGCCCAAACCGGGAATTTAACGAGTGTTCTTGCGAAAAGACAAAAACGCCCCTCCCTCACTAATGATGTGGGGCCAGTTTTTAATTGTGGGTTCAGCCCCCTCTCTATTAATGAACTAGCTAATTATTTAGTAAAGGAGGGGAGAAATAAAGAAAGAAAAAAAAGACAAAAGGGTACGTTTATCCCCCTCTCTCCTCACTTTTCTCCTCTCTCTCTTTCCTTTTCTCTTTCCCCATCGTATCCTCTCTTCTTCTTCTCCATTTCCTGGCGATTTTACAGACTCCCATGACTGCTCTTCTCCCTCACTTTCTCTTGCTTGCCCAAGCTTCATCTATGCTCCAAATAAAAAACTAACCACATATTATTACCCCCTCATCTTGGAGATCATTTCCCTCTTTTCAAAATCTCAAAACCATGAAGTTGACTTCCATGGGTGTTGCCCATTTGAGGGGAAAATTCTATTTCAAGGAGCTAGGTTGTCTCCCCTTTCATCCAAGGTAAGAAAAATTCATCTTTCTCTCAATCTTGGACCTAGCCGATTTTGGCCTTGTTTTGATGCCTTGCTTCCTTTCTTGTTGAGCCATTGTTCAAGCTTTTAAAAGGTGGTTAGAGCTCCCTTGTTTACTCATGATGAGAAGCCCACCCTAGGGTTACAAGGTAATCCCTTAATTTGTGCCTTAAGCACCTTTCCTTGTGCTAGCTTAATTAATGTGTCTAAGTGATTTTACTTAGCCCATTCCCTTATTGAATATTGGTCTAGAGCTCTTGGCAATTTCATTGTCTTGTCCGATTTTCAAGCAAAGAGAAAGGAGGAAGAGAATTGAGGAAGGAAAGAAATGAAGATTTAAGGTAAATAACCTAGCTTAATGTACACTCTCATTGCTTTTAGAATTTGGGATGGGTAATTAAATGGATGAACCAAAATTGAGTTGAAATGTGTTTGTGTTGGAAGAAGAAATGTTAGTTATGTTTATGCATTGTGAAGTAATGCTTGATTTAAGAGCCTTGGAGCCAAGTAATGTAATATTGTATATTGTGTGGTGATTGTTGAGATTGTGTGCTGATTAGAACCCACTAAGGGTTTGGCTACTGTAAATTGTGAATGTTTTGGAATTAGGTGAAGAAGACAATAAATTTGGATAAGTTAGTGTAGTAACGGAGTTATGGCGAAATTTCCGTAGGAACCTATAAAATTTAGGTGAATTGGTGAGTTATTATGACCTAGGGTTAACTAGGTGTTGTTAGGAATTGATTTGGTTGGTAAATCACATTGAGGTGTTGGTTGAAGAATGGAATGGAGTTAGGCAAAAATCTGTAGCAAGGATGATGTTTGAGAGTTTTGGTTTTGCTAGAAATGGACTAGGATAAGACCTCAGAACTAGTGAGTGAACTTGGGTATTAGAAGTGCAATTGCTTAAGAATGATTTGGAATGGTCAAATTGGTTGATAATGAGGTAAGGGATGTCAAGGAAATGTTGTAATGCACTTGTGTGCAAAAGTGTGAAAATAGGAGTTGAAACTTGTGGAATTAAACTAGAATTGAGTGATGAGTTTGATCAATGATTTAAGGAGGTTTAGGGCATGTTTAGGGTGTTATAACATGTTTAGAAACTTGTGGAATGATTAGGGAAAGATTGGATATGAATTGAGGTGGGATTAGAGTTCAAAAACTATCAATTTAAGCACCTACAGACTTGGTCCGGGTTTGTAAATAGGTACACAAACCTGGACCACCCTTAAAACTAGGCAGAATGTTATCCCAGCATGTGGTCCGGGTTTATATCTCGGTACACATACCCGGACCAATGCAAAATCAAGGCAAATTGTAAATTCCGGGATTGGTCCGGGTTTGTAACCCCGGACACAAACCCGGACCAGTGCAAAAATGTAATAGAAAGTGATTTAAAGTGTTTTAATGATGAGGAATTGATTGGGGATGGTTTTAGATGATTATTAGGCCTTGTTTGGTGACTTGTAAAGGCCATTAGGAGTATAACCAAGTGTTAGAGTGAATGAGGAAGTTGTGAACTTTGAAACACTTGAGAAAAACTAAGATTAACGGGATAACGGGGTTAAGTACGGGAGCAATAGTAGTTTACATACCGTATAATCTTAATGTTAATAGAACCATTGAAATGTTATCAGTGAATCAAGTGTGAACCGAGGAACGTAAGGTGACACGGTAGAGTAACCCATGGTGTAAGGTATGGTTTTCTTGCAACCTGTGTCCTAGCGGGTTACACCGGCTTGTATGCCAACCCATTTTTCTGTATGTTTTCCACCTTGCAAGATAAAGCATGAAATAAGTTTATAGTAATTCAATTATGTGGCGTATTTGTTACGATACCGTTTAACCTCGGATATGCGTTAAACCGTAGCTAACCGACTCTAGGATCACATAAGAGATCGGTATTCGGATTTAAACGTCCCAACCTACGGGAATGTTCTAACTACGGCTATCCATGCGTTAGTTGTATAATGTGGTTGTGTGTGATGTGTGTTTGCCCTTTCGAGCATGTCGTTATGTAACGATTGTTGCTGTGTTCATGTATGTCGGATGGTATCTTACCTCCCCTTTGTGTCTAACCAAACTTGACTAATTATGATGTAACTTGTTGTGATAAGCCCCATGGAGGGAGCTTCTAACTAGTGTATAACTTGGGGGTGAGGAAGGGAGTCCCGGTCGCGCGTGTGTGTTTGGGAGTTGATATCTACATATGATTCAACTCCTTCTCTGTTCGGTTGTTTCCTTCTAGGAATTCAATCTCCCACGAGCCTAGCTGGCTCTCCTACCCTGATTATTGTTCGGGGCTAGGGGGATTTGTGTACGGTGTGCTTGGGTCTATATTATGACCGACACATCTAAGTAAAGTTATTGTGTACGGTGTGATCGGGTCTATATTATGACCGACACATCTAAGTAAAGTAATTGTGTACGATGTGTTCGGATCTATATTATATCCGACACATCTTAAGTAAAGTAAACGTCTCTAAAAGAACTGTAAGTTACTACGTAACGAGCTCAACATGAGAATGAAGATATTCTCTAGGCTCTAATAAGTTGGCTAACTCTCATTTCGGTCCGTGTCCTCACGTGACTCGTTCCTGAGTTATGTTGTGTGTATGTTAATGTGTGACGTATGATGTTATGTTTGAGTACATTGATCACTAATATCAACCCCACGTTATTACAAAGTAATTATATATAACCCGAGTAAATGGGTAAGTGTCGTCTAATATGAAATTAGCTCCATTAAGGTAGAAACCCTTAAGGGTCAAGGAACACAATAATGTGATCGAACAAGTGTTGATGTGTTAACCTTATTGTTTGTAACCTATTGATTGGATAAGTGTTAAATATAAGCATGATGTGTGTTTATAGTTTTTCATGCATGATTTAAATATAATCAACCGCATGCTCAGACGACAAATAGTTGTGTGGCCCGGTAGTATGCGGGCTCGTTCCTGAGTTATGTTGTGTGTATGTTAATGTGTGTATGATGTTATGTTTGAGTACATTGATCACTAATATCAACCCCACGTATTATACAAAGTAATTATATATAACCCGAGTAAATGGGTAAGTGTCGTCTAATATGAAATTAGCTCCATTAAGGTAGAAACCCTTAAGGGTCAAGGAACACAATAATGTGATCGAACAAGTGTTGATGTGTTAACGTTATTGTTTGTAACCTATTGATTGGATAAGTGTTAAATATAAGCATGATCTGTTTATAGCTTTTCATGCATGATTTAAATATAATCAACCGCATGCTCAGACGACAAATAGTTGTGCGTGGCCCGGTAGTATGCGGGCTGCACGATTACCATACCAGCAAAGGTGCTGAGCCCCTTTGGGGCCACCCATTTCATTTCAGGTTCAATGAAGCTGGTAGCCGTTCGAGAGTAGGACGGGGTGGCTATTTATGCATGGGTAGTTATTTAATTTGTTTATGTATTTGTAAGTATAGTAAGACCGAAACTGTCATCGGCAATAGAATGTATTAGACTCGGTACAGTATATAATGTAAATGTGTTGACTCGGTTTAGTTATGAAGTGGAATTGTATTGTATAACGCTCGGGATTCCTGTCCATCAGACCGGTACACAATGTATGTATTAGCCTTATTAGCCACGTGGGTGGCTAACGGCGTGTAACACCCAATGATTAAGTTATGTGTTGTGTTGTATTACCGCCGCGATCTGTCATTAAGTACAATGTTTAGGGTTGGGGTGTTACAAAAAGTGGTATCAGAGTGAAGTATCACTCTGATGACTGGAAATACCGAGCTTAGGAAGTACCAAGTTAGGAGTTTAAGATTTTGGGCTAAGGGTTGAGTGATAGCGTGAGAGATACGCTAGTTAGGCATTCTCCATGGGTACGGGATACCTACAATATCCATACCCGCCCTCCACATCCCCCGTTTTATAACTCGGGAAAGAACGCCACAGAGATGAAAGTCCTCTCTTACTCAGGAAAACCTGATATGGCCGTTATCAGGTATTTCTGTAAGAACGGGGAACCGGTCGTACGATAGATCCCAAGAATGGGAAATCCCGGAGACGGTCCCCATCTGAACGACGTTAACCGCACTTAATAGCGGAGAATTGAAGAATCCTATGCATAGAAGAATGGAATTTCCGGCAGCATGGGTCGACATGCTTAGCAGTTGAGAGAACCATAACTGACCATCAAGAAGGAACGCACTAGTCGTGCAACGAAGCAGAAAGGTGAAGTAATGAGACCCGAGACACATGTACCAAAATTGTTAGATAATACCGCCAACGGTATACTAACCGACTAAGGAAATAGTCAAGGTTGGATAACTCCAAACCTACAACGCCAAAGAGGCTGTAATACCCGATTATCATAGTTTAGACAACTATGGGAGTATTTATGAAACATACTTCAATAGGACTACAACGTAGCACCTAAACAAGAGTCAAATCTCGGTAACCACGGTAAATATGTGGGGACGAGCAATCAGGAAAAACACAGAGCTATATGAATAGGGGGCCTCTGAGAAGGGAGGGTCACCCTAGCTAACGATTATCATGTTACGACAAACGAGAAGTCGCTTAGAAGATTTATTATCAAGATTATGAGAGCAAGGAAAGAGCCAATAAGGCTACCGAGTACGGTGTGGATAAAAGTAGTACCGCAACCAGTATGTGTTGAACCGATAACCAGCCAGCATGGCGCACTTGCCATGGCAAGTGCTGCTATAACAGGGCTATTCGGGAAAATTTTAATGACTATGAAGTGCTTAGTAAAGTACCACGAAGGCGAGTGAAACAATTATAGGACCACTAGTCCTAAGATTGTGATGCACGAACCTTGGAAGGGCTTAACGGCCTAACCATTGTAGTTAAGAATATACCAGTCAACAAGAAGCTAGACTCGGTCAAAGAGAAGACATTCTAAATACCATGAAGAATTTCTTTTAAATCTAACTATTTCTTTTAAACTCAAATTTATTTCAAACCATTTTCACACCCAAATTTTATTCCAAACTCATATTTATTTCAAACCTTCTTTTAAGCCCAAATTTCTCTCAAACTTCAGATTTTTTTAAAACCAAAACCAGAAGACCTACATCGGCCTCAATGCCACACAGTAGGTAAGTTATACCCAGTTCACTTTTGAACAACCTGAAGACAATTGAATAACCCGAGGGTATTAACCCGAGGGAAGGAATCAAGTTCGTACTAAATACAGACAGTGGACAAATTTCCCTTGATTAAGTTCGGGAAGCACCAAATGTGCGTTGTCATAGGACGATATAAGAGGAGTTGACAACAGAATACTCCACATAGGCGTGTGACGAACACTACGAGTGTACAAAAATGAAATGTGGGACGACCGCACTCCGAAGGAGCTTGCGGGCCTGACAGACTTATTTATAAGTTAGTCAGGTAAGTAGTAATGTATCAGTAGGGTGCCCCACATATGTATACGAGTGAGTACGGAACACGGGGAGTAGTCGACTCCATACTATGGCCAGCAGTGCAAATATTAACCGATTATCGCGAACAATTGACGTAAAGAACCAGTTAAGTCGACAAAACTAAAGGAATTAGAGAAATCATTTCAAGAAAATGCTTAAGAGTCAGGAAGTGTGAAGTGCACTGACTAGTAAGTAAGGACATTGTATATGTCTTAAGAATCACGAGGGATAAACATGATAGCAGGAACGAATACCCAACCTATACATAGTAAGACAAATGCCCAACACGGGTACGTTAATGTCCAACGAACGGGATAGAATCCCAGACAATCACCAAGGGGAAATCCACCTAACAGGGGATACCTTAAATTGCCAAGGGAGCGAACTGATATTACCTAACGGGCCTCCAATAAAGGAAGCGTGATGCAACAACCTTGTCATGGAGCCTAGTACAAGTAGTAATCTGTGTGAACAGCCGACAACGAGCAGTGCTCGAGGCAACACGGCTTATAAGTCGTGAACCAATACAATGTGTAAATTCAAATAGTTACAGTGATTGCCGGAAGTGGAACCAGTAAGAAAAAGGATTGTGTTATGTAAGTGATAAGAGCGGAGAACGAACCACACCTTAGAAGGGTGGGGAAACCTCTCAGTATTGTGAGGCTTTGGAGAGGTGTAAATGTGAACCCTCCGGAAAAGGCCTTCACCTGTTGAAATATAGTAATTGTAAGTAGAACGAGACCCAGATACCGGGAAATTATCTCAAGATATCCCATTAAATATGTAATGAATAAGAGAACATCTCAGTTTGTTCATGTGATAAATTAAAGTTTGAGTATATGGAGTGATCTCCTAGACTAGTGTGCGGAAGAAGCTTTAATAGCAACTGTGGAAGACCGGAAGAGTGGCCAGTTTAGTAGATGGAACAACACTCAAGGAGCATAAGGACTTAAGGAATAACATATTCAGTAATCAGCCACGTAAGTGGCGAGTCGTAGTATAAATGATGTAAGTACCTGAGCAGAAGCTAGTAACAGCGGATGCCATGTAAATCAATGCTGTATAACTAATAAGAACTTGGTACGCATCAAGCAACCATTATGTACAAATGATATAGAGAACAAACAGAATTCTGAGTTAGACTCAGCGAAGGCGGAAGGTAAGTGATGGTAAGTAGACTGGATAGTAAAGCCAGTAGCCTGTATCGAGTGACGAAGGAATCTCATGAATAAGGCAATGTTCATTCCTATTGCAATTGCATGCGGAACTGGAAGTATATCCCCAGAGGGTCAGTTTGATAACCAAAGTAATAAGCCTTGGGACGATAGTACCCCATTACTAAATAACCAACCCGTACTAGATACGGAAGACTGGTAAACACACCAGTACATATGGCGCAAGCCAGTTGAGTGAAAAGCTAGAAACCAACCGTGCGGCCTTGAGCCATAGAGACACAAAGAACGTTGGACATACCAACAATCGAAACAAAAACAAATTCCACCGCAATAAAGGCGGATGAGACTTATAAATGTTATAAGGACCGATGCATAGAAGATTCGAGGTCATACAAATGAAAGAGTAATTGTACAGAGTCAAATAATTAATCATGATGTAGGAGAAATAGTCATGAGTCAGTGACTAAAGAAGCGCTGAATACCGAATACACGTATAGAATATACCTTGTGTGTGAGAACAGCAGAGAGAGCACTACACGTTAGACAGTAGCTCGACCTCAACCGACAGTAAGTCGGAGGAACCAGGCGAATAATCACGGAGATATACATAACAATATACATAATAAACTTCCAGAACATTGGATAGAAAAGCTATAACTCATCGAATTCGCGCCCGGTAGGAAATACCACACGTCGGTTGAGAAACCTTCATTCCTAAGATAATAGGGATAAAAAGGGAGATGTACAGTACGTTGTGAATAACGAAACGAGCGAACTATGCTCTAGAGTTATCAGGGTCACACAGTAGAAGCTAGTGGGCCCACAATTCTAAGGTTTAATATACATAGTGAGTACGATTAAATGGCTAAGAATCTATGCCTAAAAGCCTTACAGGCCAGAACCGAAACCGGTAATGAATTAAACAAACTCCAATGAGAACTCTTGGTTCAGGGACATAACCGTAAATACAGTTAAGATCCTCTGACCGGGAACGCATTGTATAATAAACCGTGTGGAAGTTAAAACACTTCACGACGGCAGAACATTTTAAACCAATGTTCAGTGACAGATTATGTGGGTGTAATTGTAACACCCCACTCATAATCACGTAAGCATTAATTTAATATCGTCTCACAGCGGAAGTCACACGTTAATAAACCTCACTCGGGTGTCACATGTCATTACTCGCCCATACGAGTAAAGAAGCAGAAATAAATTTAAAAAAGAAATAACGCTGGTATTATTTACATAACCACAGTGATAACGAGATACTAACCTATACATCATTCTAAACCATAAGTAACTCATCGACAAGTGAGCGTCTAGGTATTCCCAAATGTATACAATGTTATAAACACATTAAACTAATATCCATCCTATACAATACAAGTCTCGCACGGTAAATCAAATCCTATCTACCCGGGTCCTGCTCTTCGGCTCCAATGGTAGTCATCACCTGCACGTAATGCCATAAAGGCTCAGCGATAAACGCTGAGTACGCCAGGCCTGGACCCTATTGGTCACTTAATAGTCGTGGTCGCCATTATTAGGTTCGTTACATGCTTTACCGGTGTACAGATATTAAAAGCAGTAAACACATGGATGACAGTAATTTAAACAAGTAAAACAGTCACTACAATTCACACAATCACGCACAACAACCCAGAACACAAACAATATTAACATTAACACGTGCAGCCGTTAGTAACGGTCGGGTTATTTAGTTAATCACACGACCCCCCGGGACCTCATTACATCACATCACAAATGTCAGTGGGTGTCAAGTTAGGACAACCCGAAATAATCTCACTTGGACAGTAGTCCCACGTACACACAAGGTGCTCACTGCCCTGATGATCCGAAGACTCCGGGACTTATTCACTTTGCCTTTGTAATGGCGTCCATTTAGGTGGCCAAGGGCCTGGTGCCAACGGTAGCACACTCCGCCTGACGATCTATCTAGGCTCGATCAGGATTAACTAGGGTAAACCCGATACGGGATAACCCAAGAGATCTCTACGCGCGACCAATAGCCAGTGACTAACTGGATTAAGGAACATCATCACACTTATTCACACTCCACTGTTGACTCAGTTAGTCAGTTATAGTTTTAGGTACGAAGAACATCACTTATTTGTTGGCTGCCCTGTGGGTCTTACATATGCCTAGAATTATTCTAGGTAGTTTACATGTTAGAGCCGTGCTCTAAAGACCGACGATGTCGTGTCCCGTACCTAAGTGTTTCACTTAGGTTAATACATACTTATTTATAACATCAAATGTGTTATGTTAAGTAACCACAAACACATCACATTAAACGTATATGTGTTTTATATAAGTCGATCTATAGTCGACGTAGTATTAGTCCCGTAGGACGTTCGCGCACAATTAAATGGTGCGGGAAATTAAACAATCAAACATCACATATCACAATCACATCCACACACATACATACATGCATCACACTCGTTATACAACATACATATCTGAGCCCGAGGAAGTCCTCAGGACATCTCAGATCAGACCTCTTTACGTACCGTTCACCAAGACCTAGGTTGCGCAGTAGACCACTAGCTCGTCGAGCGCCTTCGTCGGTGATACGGTCTAAACATCAAGCACAATATAAGTCAATCCACATGACTTAGTTAAGTTCGGTAAATTCGAACAACACAAATAATCCCGACATTTCATCCCCGAATTTCAACAGTTAATTGTAAGAGTGTCGTATACGAACTCATCAGTCGTAATACGTATTAATTACCAAAGCCCGGGTTTATTTAAGTGAGTCAGTTATAAAAACATCTCAATTGTAGCGTTTTTAAACGTTAGGATTTATTCCTTATTTTTATGAGTAAACGAACACATATTCCCGTTAATACTTAAGTATTAATTTAATCACTCGGGTTGGTATACGAGTATACATTTATAGTATATAGTTGCATGCGTGCATGCAACGTTAATTTGCGTCGTAGTTCATGCACATGCACTATTGTTTTATGGCATTAATATTTAGCCACTTAATATTGTCCCTTATATTATACATTTCATTATTCACCTTAATAAACTATACTTTAAATTTGTAATTGTATGACGTATAATATATATAGTTATACTAATGTCATAACACTTGTCATTTATTATTTCATGACATAAAAACCATATTGTATATACTATGTATATGGTCTCGGTTTTACATATATATATATATACATATGTTGTTTTTATTTGATCTAGTCATATAATATATAGTTGCATGTATGCATGCACTATACTATATAGTTTCAAACTATACTGTATACTTATTAGGTATATGTTTTTAATATATGGTTGCGGAACACACACATATATATATATATATATACTTATACATTTATACTTCTCAAATTCTAGACTTATATTGTATGTCACATTATTTTCATCTTATGTAAGATGATTATCTTTATTTGTTGCATTATTTTATGCAATTCATATTAAGAACTTTATCTTAATATTATGTAACATTTCATTATATGTATTATAATTTCCTAAGGTTTATTTTAATACTAACCTTAGTTTATAAATTCCATTTTTCCATAAATTGTCACATATTTCATTAGAATGTTATTAATGGTAATTATTTCATTTAATCACATTAATACTATATAATATCCATAGTATTTATAACATTGTAAACCATAGTTTATAACTTCATTTCTTGCATGACATGCATGCGGTAATAATATATAGTTTTATAAACTATGTTTTGACCACATAAAATTTATACAATGTAACACTTATATCATATACTATATAATGTGATATTTTACATCTCATTTAACATTAAAACATATAGTTTTGAAAATCATATATAATTGGCCAAAAGTGAAATACCCCGTAATTAAAAACAGTGATTAATTAGGCTAATTGTATTTTTAAAGGCTTAATTACACTAAAATAAATATGAGGGAACAAATCCCGAAGAAAACGGACCTTTAAAATGGGTTAAAAGCATAAACGAACCTTAAAGCGCGTTTTTCGAGGAAACCGGGAAAACGTGACTTTAAGCGGGTCAAATAGACTCGTAACAATTTTGGTCAACTAAATAGTCACTAATAAATATTAGTGAAGCTTTAGAACCAATAAAATTAATTAAACGAGAAAATTCCGGAAACGGGTACCGGTTAGTGAAAACTGTAACAACCGGTAAGTTGTGGGGTGAGAATGCAAATAGAGAAACTTAGTGTGTCCACTTTGCAATTAAAAATGTAAAATCTGTGTGAGTGTGCATATGGGATCCGATTTCCCCCCCTCCTCACTCACTTAATGTGTCTTATTTGCTAAAAGACAAACCTATTAACTAAAGCAAAAGAAAGAAAAATAAGTCTCTCTCCTCACTTTTCCCTCTTCCTCACGTGGCCCTCCTCTCTATTCTCTCTTTTCCCCTCCTTCTTCTACCTTGCGATTTTCATGGAGAAAGGAAGAAACTCACACAACTCCCTCCTTCTCTCCTCTTGTTAACCCACCAATCTTGCTCCAAAAATTACAAAATTAGTACCATTGTAATCCCCTTGCAAAGGAGAACACTTCCCTCCTTTCAAAAATCTAAAAGCTCCATTTTCGATTTTATGGGTATTCACCATTTGGAGATTTGAAGCCACCATTAGAAGCACCTTCACCTCCTTATCATCTTGAGGTAAAAAGAAATTCGAAAATCCATTGTTTCTAGCCCTCATTGGCATTTTAAGAATTTTCAGTTTTTGAACTCTTGCTCTTCCTTGTTCCAGCCGATTTTGGCTCCTTGGTTGGGCTAGAAATCTTGTTCTCTTGCTAGTCAAGAACTTCATCCATTCATTGGAAGGTAATACTCTCTTCTAAACCTAAAACTTAAATTCTAGGGTTAGTATAAAATGAAGCTAAATGGTATTGTGTATGTGTATGTGCTGTAGCACTTGTGTGTGTTTGAGTCTCATTGGGACCGAGAACAAAGGAAGAGGAAAGGAAGAGAAGGAAAAAGGAAGAAAAGAAAACTAGCAAGACAAGGTAATTGTACTTACCTTGAGCTAGTTGTATATGTAGTATTGTAACAGTTTTTGGAGTAGTAGAAATGAGTAATGTATTGAGTATGAGTAGTAGTAATGTAAAAATGTATTGGAGAAAAGAATGTAACAGTTTTTGAAGTATTTAAATGAGTTTTAAAAGCTTGGGAAAACATGGGGTATTGAATGGGTATGTGCAGGATTTTATGGATGTTGTAGTGGTATTGAAATGTGTATAATGAGGATTGTGTAACAGGTTGTGAGAACATGAATTTGTGAGCTGAATTAGTGTGTGGAGAATGTTAGAAATATAGGGGAAACCATGTCGAATTTTGGGTAGAAATGAGAGGACTTAGCTTGTGTAAAAAGAGGAAGTAGTTAGAGAGTTTAAATGGAGAGTTTTGTAGTTTGTAACAGATTTTGAAAGAAGTATGTTAAGGGGATGAAACTCGGTGGTGAGTAATTGTATTCGAGATGCTAAGAGTAGCATAAGTTGAGGGAGTGTTGGAGTATAAGAGTTGAGTAAAAATCTGTAGCATAAGAAGAGGAAACAAAAATCTGTAGCATTAGTGTAAGGAAACTAGTATAAGTGTTGAAATAGAATTAGGAAAAATGTGTAAGTGAATGTAAGGATTGAGTAGTAAGTTTGGTGGATGAACCAAGGTGATTTAGAGTGTTTGATTAGTGCTAAATCATGTGGGGAAGTATTGGTAAAGATTGGGGAAGCAATGGGTAAAGAATGCAATTGAAAACAGATTTTAAACTGAAGTACTGGGGCCGACCGGACCTGCGACCGGACTTGCAAGTCGGTCGAGCAGATTTTCAAGACGAATGTTCTGGAATCGACCGGACTTGCGACCGGACTTGCAAGTCCGGTCGAGCAGAAAATTTCCCGTCAGAATGCTACTGGAATCGACCGGACTTGCGACCGGACTGCAAGTCCGGTCGGACCAAAAAATTCCCCGATGAAACCTACTGGAATGGACCGGACTTGCAAGTCCGGTCGGCCAGAAAATTCCGTAACCTGAGCTACTGGAATGGACCGGACTTGCAAGGTAGGTCGCAAGTCCGGTCCTGACAAAAAAAAAAATGTTTTAATTATGATTATAGTTATCATGTATATATATATATGCCTACACACATATATGCATATATATATAGTAGCACCATTAATGAAGTAGTAATGGTAAGAAAGTAAGTAAATGAGTAAGGAAACAAGTGTAAGAAGTAGTAAAGGAAAGAATGGTTTATAACCAAGTAGGAAAGTAATAAAGTAGCAAGTATACATTGAAAGTAACAATGAAGGAGTAAGTTAGATCAATAATAGATCATTGATCATACTACTTCATGTATGTATAGGAATCAAATAGTTGATCTCCAAAGGAACCGGTAGTACGTATTCGACGGTGTACGGTATGATTTCCTCATGCCCTGTATCCTAACTTGGTTACCCCGATTTGTGTGCTTATGTGATCACCAACAAGATAAATGCATGAATCGGATTTATATTGCACATAAATGTGTTTGAACTATATTGTTCTTGTTGTATTCTTCTTGAACAATAGTTTGTATAATTCATGAAATGTATGTATGAGAATGAAGTGTATGTGTAAGTATGAGTACATGTGTATTGTAAGTATGTATGGAAAGTAAGTATGGACTTCTACTAATTCCTAACAATCTAACTCCTGACATGAGTAATGAGTAATGGAATGAGTAGAAGCCCGATATAGTTTCGGCCACGCGTGAGGATAAGGAACCACAAGAGGTTGGAACCGAATCCTGGCTATGATCTTTTCCTTGGACTAATTCCCTTTGTATGGGTAGCATCCTGGATTAGTGTGCCATCTCAAAGCCCGGTGGTGGGAGATAGTACTCCCTGCCCGGAGGTCATACCGACTTAACTGGAAGTAAAGTATGTAAGAAGTATGTATTGTATTTGTATTGGTCTTGACTATTGTAAGTCTTTGACCCGGAGTAAAAGTATTGAACACCCGATTAACCCGGGTGTGTAATAAGGCTAACAAGACCTTGTATGTATTGGAGAATTGTATCTCCGTGATGCGGTGAGTATGGTAATTATGAATGAATGACTTGTATTGTATTCCTTGTATGCATTGTATGTATGTATGCTTGGTAAAATGAATGTATTGTATTGTATTGTATGAAGCATGTATGTATGTATGAATGAAACGAACCGCATGTACTCGACCAAATAGTTGGCGTACCCTCGCTAGTACGCGGGGTATGCGGTTATCATATGCAGCGTAAGCTGACCCCCTAGGGGGAATGTTTTTACTCCACAGGTACCCGCGAGGCGTGAAGGTAGAGTAAGGGCCGCATGTAATTCTTTTTGGAGTAGTTAGTAGGAATTGGAATAGTGTACCGAGTTGTACACGGCTAGAGCTTTTGGGTAGCCGGTGTACCATGTGGTACACCTTTTTGGGATATTGAATTCTTGATTGGTTGTGAAGGAGTAGTTGTATAAACTCATCATTTTTGGGAAGTAGACATGAATGTAATTCATATATTCGGTATACTCGGTAATCAAATGTAAGCTAAGTATTTGGTATTGTAAAGTATGTAGTATGTATGTATTCATTCTAATCGTCAGACCGATACGGTAAGTAGTAGTAGCCTTGTTAACCTTGGATGGTTAATGGCATTGTATCACCCGCCGGGAGTAGGTAAGTATTCCGCTGCGAGTAAGGTAATTATGGGAAGGATTAGAGGATAATGGAAGGATTAGCGGTTGGGGTGTTACAAAAAGTGGTATCAGAGCGAAGTATCGCTCTGATGATTAGAATCTTAAGAGTAGTGATTACCGAGTTAGGATTTCAACCGTCTTAAGACGGATATTTAGAAACCTAACTAGGAACTACCGTTAGCAATAACGGATACCCTTAACGTCTGCAAAGGCGATACCATTGCTTGAATGAAGACCATGAGGTCATAGTATCACAACATCTAATGTAATCCACACTTGTTCAGATGTCAGGACGAGGTCGAGGCCGACCTAGAGGAGAGACATCTGATGGACCGGGCGCGCAGACGATAGCTGAGATCGTCGCCGCCACGGTAGCGCAGATGCTACCGCAAGTAATCACGGCTGTACAGCAAACACAGCAAACACAGCAGCAGCACAGCAGCAGCATCCCGACCCACCTCATCCCCGAGAAACGAATTGGGTGAAAGCTGTCGCCGACCTTCGACCTGCTTGTTTTAGAGGCGAGAGCGACCCCGCCAAGCTCGAGGCCTACCTCTCCGAGATGGAGACGGCCTTCGAGACACTTGAGACTCCCGCTGGAGTTCGAGTGAGGATAGCTGCGTACTACCTCAAAGACGCGGCTATGGATTGGTGGAAGCTCGTTAAGGCCGAGCACATAGCTGACCCTGCTTTCGGATGGGAAGCATTCACCTCTCTTCTCCGAACTAAGTACTACCCCGAGCATGTCAAGACCAAGAAAAGGCTTGAGCTCGATGCACTAAAAATGACTGAGAAGATGACGGTTGATGAGTATTACCGCACCTTCACCTCTCTTCTCCGACTTCTACCCGACCTTGGGTATACCGGCCAAGTCTTGGTCGACCGCTTCTACGGCGGATTGAGCCATCGACTCCGGTATGGCATGGGCTTCACTCGGTTTACCTCCCTTCAGGTAAACAAGTTGAACCCTTAAAAAGCCATGAGTAATGTGAATTAGTATTCCCGTATGTAACTGTAACCTAATGCCTAAGTAATTCAGGAGTGTTACCACGCTGCATCTCGAGTTGAGATCACCTGCCAGCTGAGAGATGAGGAACAAGCGCTGAAGCGCAAGGTGAGCGGCAAGGGTAACCCCTCCGATGAACAAAACCAATCCAAACCCTGGAAGAAAAGGAAGGGGAAGCACTCCCACCAGCAGAAAAATACATCCGGAGACGGCGGTGCCCATGCTGAGAAGGGCAAGGCAACTGAGCCTTTACAGATTGCCTACACCGCACCAGTGGCAGCTAAGCCACTGAGGTCTCAGCCCTACAGGGGTAAGAAACCGAAACCGAATTAGTACACTTGTGAAATTGTAAGTATATAGAGTATTGTAAGTATACCAAACCTTGCTAACTTGAAAGCTATAGGTTCTGGATTTGGCCAAGGAAAGAACCAATCTGATGGCCGCAGCTACATCTGCCGTAACTGCAACAAGGATCATCCCGGCACAGATTGCCAAGGAAGGGAGATCCGCTGCTTCAATTGTCAGAAACCGGGCCACCGTGCCAATGCATGCCCGGAGAACTCTAAGCCCAAGGGCAACTACCAGGGCTACAAGCAGCGTGAAGGCAAGGAGGTTGCATCTGGCGATGCTCATGCCCAGCACACCTCACAGGGACAGGGATCCCGGGGTCCGCAGAAGGGCGCACCGCAGAGGCAGCCGGCCTTACACATCATAGACCGTGACGGGTCCGGGACTAAGTCCGGCCCAGGTAACTACCGTAACCTTTAATCCTTGAAGAGCATGACTAAGTATTAAAGTAATTGTATGAATGACAGCATGAATGCGTAAGTACTTGAAGTATGAAATTGAGCATGAGTAAGTAACGTGGAAGTATGTATTGAGCATGAAATGAATTAGTAAGCCTAGAACTTATTCTAGATGAATTTACCACCTTAGGGAAATTCCATATCTGTTACCCAATACCTTCAAACTCACCTCATGAAGAGACCGACATCGCCAACCACCACTTCAACAACGAACAGTGTCAGGTCATCCGCCCAGGTATGATCTTATTAAAAGGATACCTGACACCCGAAGCACAAATTTCAATCATCCGACGATGCAACGAGTTAGGAACGGGTCCAGGAGGATTTTATACACCCGAATTCCCCGGTGGAGCTACAATGAAGCTGAAAATGATGTGCTTGGGAAAGGACTGGAACCCTTATACCAAGACATACCAAACAACGCGAGCAGGAGACGGAGCAACACCTCCAGCAATACCCCCAGAATTCCAAACGCTTGTCACACAAGCTGTAGAAATTGCACAACAATGTGAAGATGAACCAATCCCTGCACTTGAAGCAGATCTGTGTATCGTCAACTTCTATGAGAAAGAAGGACGACTTGGCTTACACCAAGACAAGGACGAGACAGCGGAATCTCTTGAACTAGGAGTGCCCGTAGTGTCTTGGTCCATTGGTGATGACGCCGTATTTTTGTATAGCGAGCGGAAGCGTGTGGACCTCGCAGAAAAATTGGTATTGAGATCAGGAGATGTTCTAATCATGGGTGGAAAATCAAGGTTGCTGTATCACGGGATCCAGAAGATCAAGTTGAATACGGCACCACCGGCAATAATCAATGCCACACACATGATACCAGGACGCCTGAACCTTACCTTTAGAAAGTATTAATTTTGTAGTAGCATGTAATCCAGTAGTAACGTGTATTAGAGACACAGTATATATGATGGTTGGTTATTCAATAAAAGCAGTGTTGGTTATTAAATTCCACTTGCGTTCCACCATCTTTACTTATAATCTCATGAATCAATAGGTTGTGGACTCGGTACCGAAGGTAACCTGAGTATCCTCACCGAAGAACAAGCCGGCAAGAGCGGCACCATTCTAACGGGAACCTTCCCAGTAAACGGCATCGAAGCCTCAGTATTATTCGACTCCGGCGCCTCTCACACCTTCATATCGCCATCTCTTGCGAAGAAGTTGGGGCTAGATGCGGATGAGCTACCGAACTTCTTGGTTACTCTCCCATCGAAGGAGCGGGTACAATGTACCAAGTATTACAAATCAGCCACCATTCAAATCAAAGGTGAAGCGTTTCCCATTTCCTTCATCGAATTCAACGGATTGGGATTCGACTTAATTATTGGAATGAACTGGTTGGAGCGGCACAAGGGGAGAATCCTATGCGCCGAGCACCGATTGCTGCTCAAGAGTCCATCTGGGGTCACTGTTTCATACCGCCAGAGACCGAGAGCCTTCAACTACAGTCATCTCCGCCATGGCAATGTATCGGGAGCTCAGAAAAGGGCATGAAGTGTATTTATGTCACGTGCAAGACCTGGAGAGAGATCCAGAGTTCAGTGACGAGGTAGCAGTAGTCTCAGAATTCCCTGATGTATTTCCGAAAGAGCTACCTGGTATGCCACCACAGAGGGCGGTAGAATTTGAAATCGATCTTGTACCGGGTACTGGTCCCATCGCTAGGGCACCATACCGTATGGCACCGGCAGAAATGGCAGAACTCAAGGAACAGTACATGATCTTCTCGACAAAGGGTTTATACGCCCGAGCGTATCACCCTGGGGAGCACCGGTCCTCTTCGTGAAGAAGAAGGACGGTAGTCTCCGCCTCTGCATCGACTACCGCGAATTGAATGCGGTCACTGTAAAGAATAAGTACCCATTGCCACGCATCGACGACCTGTTCGATCAGTTGAAGGGAGCATCCGTCTTTTCTAAGATTGATCTCCGATCCGGTTACCACCAAATTGCTATCAAAGAGCAAGACATTCAGAAAACAGCATTCCGAACAAGATATGGCCACTACGAATTCACGGTGATGCCATTCGGTTTGTCTAATGCACCAGCCAAGTTCATGGACCTAATGAATCGGTTATTCAGTGATCAGCTGGACACTTCGGTAGTAGTATTCATTGACGACATTCTTGTGTATTCGAAGTCACCAGAAGAGCATGAAAACCACTTGAGAAAAGTACTTGAGACACTGCGCGAGAACCAGCTGTATGCGAAGTTCTCCAAATGCGAGTTTTGGCTAGATCAGGTATCATTCCTCGGTCATGTCATCTCGAGCGCGGGCATTTCAGTAGATCCATCCAAAATTGAAGCAGTGCGATCATGGCCTAGACCTAAGACTGTTACCGACATCCGGAGCTTTCTTGGTTTAGCCGGTTATTACCGGAGGTTTGTAAAGGACTTCTCAAAGTCGCTAAGCCCATGACGTCATTGATGAAGAAAGATGCACCCTTTGTATGGACAAAGTGCGAGTATCCTTCAGAAATGAAAGACTCATTGACCTCAGCGCCAATTCTCACACTTCCAGAGGGCACAGAGGGATTTGAGGTGTATTGTGATGCATCGGCAAGGGCATGGGATGCGTACTCATGCAGCATGGCAAGGTAGTAGCCTATGCTTCTCGCCAGCTGAAAAAGCATGAGGAGAATTACCCGACACATGATCTAGAGTTAGGAGCCATTGTCTTCGCCTTGAAGATATGGCGACACTATCTCTATGGGGTAAGCATCACCATCTATTCCGACCACAAAAGTCTACAGTACGTATTCACCCAGAAAGAATTGAACCTAAGGCAGAGGAGGTGGATGGAGTTCCTCTCGGATTACGACATCAACCTCCAGTATAAAGAAGGGAAGGCAAACGTAGTAGCCGACGCCCTGAGTCGTCGAGCACACTCGCTCCATTCGCTACTCGCTTCTTCTAGCTTGGTTGACGAGGTGCGAGACGCTCAGTTGAGCGACCCTTACTTCACAGAGATCAGACAGAAAATCAGATGGTACCTTCGAGCGCCGAAAGTACGACTTCAAACTGCATGAAGATGGTCTGATCCGTTTGAATGGCAGATTATGCGTCCCCCGAAGCAATGCTGAGCTAAGGGATCGCATTCTGCGTGAGTCACATTGTTCGACATTGCATGTCCATCCGGGAGCCTCTAAAATGTACAAAGACATGAAGAGGTACTTCTGGTGGTCAGGAATGAAATCAGACGTGACTGAGTATGTTCTGAGGTGTCTCACATGCCAGAAGGTGAAGTTTGAGCACCGAAGACCGGGAGGAATGGTGCAATCCATGCCCATTCCGGAGTGGAAATTCCATGACATCTCCATGGATTTTGTTGTTGGACTCCCACCTGCTAGGGGAGGACTCAACATGATCTGGGTAATAGTCGATCGCCTCACCAAGGTTGCCCGATTCATACCGATGAAGGACACCTGGAAGGTGGCGAAGCTCGCAGAGCTATTCGACAAGGAGATCATCCGACACCACGGAGTCCCAAAAACCATTGTATCTGACCGCGACACCAGATTTCTTTCGAGATACTGGAGAGCGACACGGGAAGCGCTTGGTACTGAGTTGAAGCTTAGCACCGCCTTCCATCCACAGACCGACGGTCAGACAGAAAGGACCATCCAAACACTAGAGGATATGCTAAGGGCATGTGCCTTAGACTTCCAGGGGAGCTGGATTGAGAAGCTTCATCTTATCGAGTTTTCGTATAACAATAGCTACCATGCTTCGATTAAGATGTCGCCATTCCAAGCTTGTATGGTAGACCTTGCCGTACCCCGTTGTGTTGGGATGAGTCAAGCGAAGCGGTCATCATAGGACCGGAGTATTTGAACAAGTACAAGCTGAGTACAACAAATCCGAGCCAATATGAAGGCAGCCCAAGATAGACAGAAATCCTATGCGGATGTGCGACGACGCGACCTTGAGTTCGCCGTGGGCGACCAAGTGTTCCTGCGTGTCTCACCTATGAAGGGTGTCTTCCGATTTGGCCAGAAGGGCAAACTGAGCCCGAAATTTGTAGGCCCGTATGCCATTACCGAGAGGATTGGAGCCGTAGCTTATAGGCTAGCATTGCCTGAAGAATTGGGGCGTGTTCATGATGTCTTTCATGTATCACAACTCAAGAAATACATAGCCGATCCCTCTCATGTATTAGAACCCGAACATCTATCCCTAGAGCCGACCATGAGATATGTCGAGACTCCACTGCGAATCCTTGATACCAAGACAAGAGACACTCGCCATAAATCTGTACGAATGGTGAAGGTCTTGTGGTCTAACCACGACGTCGAGGAAGCGACTTGGGAATTAGAGGACGCCATGAAGGCGAAGTACCCGAATCTATTTGTAGACTAGATGTCTAGTATCCGTATAGCACGGAGGGTACGGGGCGTACCCCTTTTAAGGGGGGTAGAGCCTTTTGCTTTTGCATTGCTTCGGGTTAGCATTGCATAGTAGGTATGTATGTAATTGTATTTCGGTTGGCACATGTAGTGCTAAGTGTATTGTACCGGCACAAAGTAGTGCTAGTAGTATTTGGTATGTAGTACAATGTGTATGGTAGGTATGTAATGAGTAATGCATGGGTGTCGTACTGTATATGACATGAATGACATTGTGAAGTATTGCGAATGTGTATGGTATGATTGTATGAATTGAATGAAGTATTATGTATGGATTGAGTATTGCGTATGGTATTTGACGAATGACATTGTGAAGTATTGCGAATGTGTATGGTATGATTGTATGAATTGAATGAAGTATTATGTATGGATTGAGTATTGCGTATGGTATTTGAACTAAGTATGTGCCTTGGTATCTGAATTGCGTATGCTGGTAGTGTAAGAATTGTGAACACCTTGTAAGGTGGTAGTAGAGTGTATTGTGGCAATCGAATTGCCAAATGAGTAGAAATGGTAAACGGTAACCTTGAGCAACTTTGAGGGCAAAGTTTCTTAAGGGGGTAGATTGAAATACCCCGTAATTAAAAACAGTGATTAATTAGGCTAATTGTAATTTTAAAGGCTTAATTACACTAAAATAAATATGAGGGAACAAATCCCGAAGAAAACGGACCTTTAAAATGGGTTAAAAGCATAAACGAACCTTAAAGCGCGTTTTTCGAGGAAACCGGGAAAACGTGACTTTAAGCGGGTCAAATAGACTCGTAACAATTTTGGTCAACTAAATAGTCACTAATAAATATTAGTGAAGCTTTAGAACCAATAAAATTAATTAAACAGAAAATTCCAGAAGCGGGTACCGGTTAGTGAAACTGTAACAACCGGTAAGTTGTGGGGTGAGAATGCAAATAGAGAACTTAGTGTGTCCACTTTGCAATTTAAAATGTAAAATCTGTGTGAGTGTGCATATGGGATCCGATTTCCCCCCCCCCTCCTCACTCACTTAATGTGTCTTATTTGCTAAAAGACAAACCTATTAACTAAAGCAAAAGAAAGAAAAATAAGTCTCTCTCCTCACTTTTCCCTCTTCCTCACGTGGCCCTCCTCTCTATTCTCTCTTTTCCCCTCTCTTCTACCTTGCGATTTTCATGGAGAAAGGAAGAAACTCACACAACTCCCTCCTTCTCTCCTCTTGTTAACCCACCAATCTTGCTCCAAAATTACAAAATTAGTACCATTGTAATCCCCTTGCAAAGGAGAACACTTCCCTCCTTTCAAAAATCTAAAAGCTGCATTTTCGATTTTATGGGTATTCACCATTTGGAGATTTGAAGCCACCATTAGAAGCACCTTCACCTCCTTATCATCTTGAGGTAAAAAGAAATTCGAAAATCCATTGTTTCTAGCCCTCATTGGCATTTTAAGAATTTTCAGTTTTTGAACTCTCGCTCTTCCTTGTTCCAGCCGATTTTGGCTCCTTGGTTGGGCTAGAAATCTTGTTCTCTTGCTAGTCAAGAACTTCATCCATTCATTGGAAGGTAATACTCTCTTCTAACCTAAAACTTAAATTCTAGGGTTAGTATAAAATGAAGCTAAATGGTATTGTGTATGTGTATGTGCTGTAGCACTTGTGTGTGTTTGAGTCTCATTGGGACCGAGAACAAAGGAAGAGGAAAGGAAGGAAGGAAAAAGGAAGAAAAGAAAACTAGCAAGACAAGGTAATTGTACTTACCTGAGCTAGTTGTATATGTAGTATTGTAACATTTTTGGAATAGTAGAAATGAGTAATGTATTGAGTATGAGTAGTAGTAATGTAAAAATGTATCGGAGAGAAGAATGTAACAGTTTTTGAAGTATTTAAATGAGTTTTAAAGCTTGGGAAAACATGGGGTATTGAATGGGTATGTGCAGGATTTTATGGATGTTGTAGTGGTATTGAAATGTGTATAATGAGGATTGTGTAACAGGTTGTGAGAACATGAATTTGTGAGCTGAATTAGTGTGTGGAGAATGTTAGAATATAGGGGAAACCATGTCGAATTTTGGGTAGAAATGAGAGGACTTAGCTTGTGTAAAAGAGGAAGTAGTTAGAGTTTAAATGGAGTTTTGTAGTTTGTAACAGATTTTGAAAGAAGTATGTTAAGGGGATGAACCTCGGTGGTGAGTAATTGTATTCGAGATGCTAAGAGTAGCATAAGTTGAGGGAGTGTTGGAGTATAAGAGTTGAGTAAAAATCTGTAGCATGAAGAGGAAACGAAAATCTGTAGCATTAGTGTGAGGAAACTAGTATAAGTGTTGAGATAGAATTAGGAAAAATGGGTAAGTGAATGTAAGGATTGAGTAGTAAGTTTGGTGGATGAACCAAGGTGATTTAGAGTGTTTGATTAGTGCTAAATCATGTGGGGAAGTATTGGTAAAGATTGGGGAAGCAATGGGTAAAGAATGCAATTGAAAACAGATTTTTAAACTGAAGTACTGGGGCCGACCGGACCTGCGACCGGACTTGCAAGGTCGGTCGAGCCCAGATTTACAAGACGGGAATGTTACTGGAATCGACCGGACTTGCGACCGGACTTGCAAGTCCGGTCGAGCAGAAAATTTTCCCGTCAGAATGCTACTGGAATCGACCGGACTTGCGACCGGACATGCAAGTCCGGTCGGACCAAAAAATTCCCCGATGAAACCTACTGGAATGGACCGGACTTGCGACCGGACATGCAAGTCCGGTCGGCCAGGAGAATTTCCGTGACCTGAGCTACTGGAATGGACCGGACTTGCCAGGGTCGGTCGCAAGTCCGGTCCTGACAAAAAAAATTTTTAATTATATGATTATAGTTATCATGTATACATATTATGCCTACACACATGTATGCATATATATATATAGTAAGCACCATTAATGAAGTAGTAATGGTAAAAAGTAAGTAAATGAGTAAGGAAACAAGTGGAAGAATAGTAAAGGAAAGAATGGTTTTATAACCAAGTAGGAGTAATAAAGTAGCAGTATACATCGAAAGTAACAATGAAGGAGTAAGTTAGATCAATAATAGATCATTGATCATACTACTTCATGTATGTATAGGAATCAAATATTTGATCTCCAAAGGAACCGGTAGTACGTATTCGACGGTGTACGGTATGATTTCTTCATGCCCTGTATCCTAACTTGGTTACCCCGATTTGTGTGTTTATGTGATCACCAACAAGATAAATGCATGAATCGGATTTATATTGCACATAAATGTGTTTGAACTGTATTGTTCTTGTTGTATTCTTCTTGAACAAATAGTTTGTATAATTCATGAAATGTATGTATAAGAATGAAGTGTATGGGTAAGTATGAGTACATGTGTATTGTAAGTATGTATGGAAAGTAAGTATGGACTTCTACTAATTCCTAGCAATCTAACTCCTGACATGAGTAATGAGTAATGGAATGAGTAGAAGCTCGATATAGTTTCGGCCACGCGTGAGGATAAGGAACCACAAGAGGTTGGAACCGAATCCTGGCTATGATCTTTTCCTTGGACTAATTCCCTTTGTATGGGTAGCATCCTGGATTAGTGTGCCATCTCAAAGCCCGGTGGTGGGAGATAGTACTCCCTGCCCGGAGGTCATACCGACTTAACTGGAAGTAAAGTATGTAAGAAGTATGTATTGTATTTGTATTGGTCTTGACTATTGTAAGTCTTTGACCCGGAGTAAAAGTATTGAACACCGATTAACCCGGGTGTGTAATAAGGCTAACAAGACCTTGTATGTATTGGAGAATTGTATCTCCGTGATGCGGTGAGTATGGTAATTATGAATGAATGACTTGTATTGTATTCCTTGTATGTATTGTATGTATGTATGCTTGGTAACATGAATGTATTGTAATGTATTGTATAAAGCATGTATGTATGTATGGATGAAACGAATCGCATGTACTCGACCAAATAGTTGGCGTACCCTCGCTAGTACGCGGGGTATGCGGTTATCATATGCAGCGTAAGCTGACCCCCTAGGGGGAATGTTTTTACTCCACAGGTACCCGCGAGGCGTGAAGGTAAAATAGGGTCAAGATGTGATTCTTTTTGGAGTAGTAGTAGGAATCGGAATGGTGTACCGAGTTGTACACGGCTAGATCTTTTGGGTAGCCGGTGTACCATGTGGTACACCTTTTTGGGATATTGAATTCTTGATTGGTCGTGAAGGAGTAGCTGTATAAACTCATCATTTTTGGGAAGAAGACATGAATGTAATTTATATATTCGGTATACTCGGTAATCAAATGTAAGCTAAGTATTTGGTATTGTAAAGTATGCAGTATGTATGTATTCATTCTAATCGTCAGACCGATACGGTAAGTAGTAGTAGCCTTGTTAACCTTGGATGGTTAATGGCATTGTATCACCCGCCGGGAGTAGGTAAGTATTCCGCTGCGAGTAAGGTAATTATGGGAAGGATTAGAGGATAATGGAAGGATTAGCGGTTGGGGTGTTACACAGGATGTTAGCACCAAGGGAGGATAAGATCATCGTTTTGCATTGGTTGACCAATCCTTTCTAGAACAACTGAGATAGTTGTTCCTTGGTGAGGCCATGATGAGGACATGTTCGGAGCAACCCCTTGAATCTGTCTCAAGTTTCACAGATGTTCTCTGAGCCAGGTTGTCTGAAGTTGTAAATCTCGGCGATCATCTCCAGGGTGCGATTTAGTGGCAGGAGCTTGTCATAGAACTTGGTTGCCATGTCCTTTCATATGGAAATAGTACTGGGGGTCAGACTATGGTACCATTTGCTGGCTGCCCCTATAAGACTATGGGGGAAGAGGGAAAGTCTGGCATATTGGAAGACATTATTTGAGGAAGTTAGGCTATTTGGGCGTTGTAGAAATTTGGTTTTGTGGAGCAGGGCGTCGTCCAGATTCGACCCATCAAACATGCCCAACTCTTTGACACAGCGAATCTGATGATATGGCTTAAGTTTTTGCCATTCATCATACTCGTTTTGTGCGAGGGGAGGGAGGTTGATCGCTGGTTTTTGGCCTTGATTGGAATTGGAAAGCCTGTTAATGTTGCGGACGATTGGGGTAGCCATTTCGCAAAATGTGTTTGAAGTTATTTGTGTAGGGGGTGAGTTTCATTGGTTCTTGTGTTGCCTCAAAGAATGAAGCAATGTCCTCTCAATCTCCGGATCAAAGTTGGATAAATCTTCAGGGAGACTCTTTGATCGGAGAAGCATTCACCTTTTATGACTTTAAGAGGAGCAAAAACAAAATATTAATTTAACAAAGTATAGTACGAAAAACAATAATATAGAAATGTTACGAAAATAAAATAAAAATAAATAATACTGAACATGTCAGACATAGTGTCGGGCGTGTCGTATCCGGCATTGGACTTCCTCCATTAGTGCCGGATTGTTCTTACCCGGCGTCATGCCCAGTCTGTTTAAACTCGAAAGGAAAATAAATGAACAAAGAATAAAGAATAAGAGAAGGGAGAAATAAAACGAATGGTCCAGTAGTAAAGACTATTTACATAAGACTCTAATACTTTGAAGAAAAAAAATAAAAATGTGAGTTGAAATTAAATGTGCCGAATTGTGTGCCGGCCTGCCGGGTGAATCTTGTCCGGTGTCAGACTTCCTCCGGATTGTCAAACATTTTGTATCTGGCAGTGGGCACGGCACATTCAACTCTGTAAAGACAATGGGCGAATTAAATTAAAGAATTCAAGAATCAAAGAATAAAGAATAAGGCAGTTTACTGAATTTAGGACTTGGACTAATTCCAACTCCCCGGAAAAGGCGTCATTTTGCTAACTAGACATTTGTAAGGGAAAAAGGATGTACAAAAGAATAAATAAAAGAATAAAATAATAATTAAAATAATCCTACAACTCTATACGGGTAGCATAAATCCCGGTCGTAATATAGTGTAAGTAAATTACGAACAAGAGTATCGAACCCAAGGGACTTAATAGAAAATCAGTCCCAGTCCTTGGTAATAGCCTATTCTAAAGCAAGGGGGGAAAGCCAATAGCAATTTAACTAAAAATCTTAACTAAATAAAGATTCGTTCTAGATTCGGGAGTACATCAACCAAGTAACAATATGATCTCACAATATAATTACAAGACTCAAATTTAACCAAACAAAATGAATGCGCTGGGTAGCCTGCCGAAAAAAAGATGCACAGCACATTCAAGGACTTTGAATGTGCTGGACACCAGACACCCGGCAGTGTACCCGGCTTGTTCAAGTGTCAATTGTATTTCCATGCTTAGGTTTTGACAACATGAAACTCACTACCTATTGTTGAATCAAACATCTTTCATGCCACGAAACTAACAGGATAGTGGGGGAAATGGGGTAAATTCAACAATCTTAAGTGTTGCTCCCACTGATGCGCAAAAGACAACGGTAAAGATGAATTAAGACTCCTTCTTTCCAATCCTACTCTTGACTGATAGAATCTCAAGTAGAACCTTGAATGAGAAGAATAAGCGATCAACATATTCAACTGTAATGACTGAAATCTTAATGTACGCTTGTATTTATATTGAGATAATCATATTGTTTACAAGGAAGGAATCATCCCTAACCAAGAACTAACAAGGTTTTCTACTTCACCATCCACACAAATAAATGGAAAAGAACAAAGGGAAGAAGGGAATTGGTCAAAGCCTTAACCTGACAAAGATCTTCTTCTTCTTTTCGCCTGGATGGATCTGTAGACTTCCTTGGACACCAACAGAAGGATGATGCAGAATTTGGCGTGAGAATGGAGTGTATAGGAGTGTTGGCATGTGGAAAAGTGTAGCCCTCTGGCCTATTTATAGGCATAATTTTCTCCTTGTGCCAGGTGGCATGCCGGGTCAAAGTTATCCGGCACCACGTGTTAAATATGGGTAACCGTTAACGGTCAAAACTGTCCAGCGAAGCGTTGCATGTGCCGGACAGGGAGTGTCCGGCACCGTACCCGGCAACAGTTGGATCGTTAACTATAAATAACTACCATCGTTTGGTCAACCGAGGCGACTTTTCACTTATGCCAGATGGGAAGTACCCGGCAATGCTCCTCTTCTACTCTATACTAGTGCTGTGCAGAATGAATCCGGCATCATGTCCGGCATCACTTGAACTTTTGACTAGGAATTAGTTCCTTGCATGAAAAGCATATAAAACATAAATCTGAACAAATAAAATGCTTTAGTACATAATATAACATAAATACTAACTATTTAACTTTATTTAGAATAGTATACCTATAAATCTAGTACATAAAATATGATAAGTCTGCGGCTTATCAAATGTATAAGTATTAAATTCTCTTTCTAGCTCTTATTTTGAGATAATTGTATCCGATCTCTGATTGAGAGTATGTAGCTCTCTTTAGTTTCTGGTTAATTGGAATTTCTGTGTGAATTCCCCTGTTTCATACTGCTTAAACAGGTTTGTAAAACATGGTTAAGAAGCAAATATTTAGCAAAGGTCATGCCGACATCTTACGAGAACTTTACGTCTTTAATAATCCTTTATTTGAATGAGTAAATGTTTTCCCAATTAGCTTTAACACTCATGGAAGAGTGTGGCAGTAACACCAAGAGTTTTATGACTTCCGTTGTGTTAATGAAATGAGTTAGGGCCAATTAAGAGGTTAATAAATTGGGGTGTTACAGAGTTCCTCTTGAAGTCATGATGTGGAGGATCGTGAGTGTGCCACACCTTTAAAAGCCATGCAAGTTTATGCCCCTGATCCAGGCGTATGAGCCTAGAAAGCAGCTTTGATCAGCTTGTCAAGGCGACATCTTGTGAAGAATTATGGGGCTTACGGTTACCAGAAGCGGACTGAAAGTGTAAGAAGGTTTTGTTGTCAGTTCCCACCTGGTTAGTTGAAGACTTTCAAGGGGCGATTGGAAGAAGAAGGGCTGGCAGTTCAACGGCTCTGAGGAAAGTTTGGCGCCGCCCTCAAAAATGATTTCCCGGTCTTGTGGCCACAAGTGACTAGGCATGGCTCGTGTGGCTATAGTGGGTCGTCTTTTGTTTTTCCCAGTCCTTTGTCTCCCCGTTTCTCAGTTTGAGTTAGCTTTGTTGGTTAGTCCCTAATACTAGCTAGCCTTCGCCCTCCTTTCAGTTTTTGGTCAATGGGTGATTTCATTGTCTATCTATGCATATGTAGATGGTTATCTAGTGTTCATCTTAGTTCCAATTTATGTTGGTTATTTCAGAATTAGGTTCATTCTAGGGTTTCTACTTGCTACTCTCACAATAGCTTAAGCTTTGGTTGTCTTTAGTAATCTTGTCATTGTTTAAGAAACCTATTAGAGGTAGTTGTATGTTAGTCGATCTTGTAATCTCTATGTATGATTCTAAAGCTTAATGAGTGTGTTGATGAAAGATCGAGATGCGATGGAGATCAGCAAGGAAAAACAGAAAACCAATGCCAAGAAAAGAACACCGAGCTTTATCCTGGTTCAGCCAAAAACGGCCTACATCCAGACTGAGACAATGTTATTCCCTTTGCTGTGAAAGAATTATACACACTAAACACAATCAACACTCAACTGAGTGGATCAAGGAAGAACTCCCTCTCAATCTCTTCTCAGTTTCTCGTGTTTCCTCACTATTACTATTCTGTACAAGAATACTCTCCAGTCCCGTGTTTCCCAATGTCTCGCTCTCACCCCTCTTTTCTCTCTTCTCTGTCTTTTATATGTAGTTGGTTCATATATTAGTGAACCACCTAAAACGATGAGTTTAGAGCTGATAGGAGTAAAGAAAAATATACAGCATACATGTTATAGTGTTGGATCAATATTTAACAATTCTCCTCCTTGATCCAAACTAAAACTGATAAGGAAACAAAAAAGTCTACAGCTATAAAGATTTATCAGATTTCTCTGATGTTGAGTAGCTCCAAACAGTGATTGAATTTACTGCTTGAAACAGGTTTGGTTAGCATATCTGCTGGATTTTCTTCTGTTGGGATCTTTACTATCTTGATTTCTCCTTGATTCACTATGTGTCTAACAAAGTGCATCTTCACGTTTATGTGTTTGCATCTGTCATGTAACACTTGATGCTTTGATAGTTGAATGGCACTTTGGCTATCACAGTTCACTGATATACAGTCCTGATTGTAACCAATTTCTGCCTTAATAATCCCTTTAACCAGATTGCTTCTTTTACCGCCTCTGTTACTGCACTGCCATGTATTCTGATTCTGTGGTTGATAAAGCAACTATGGACTGCAGTGAAGACTTCCAGCTTATTGCTCCTCCACAGAGAGTAAATACATAGCCAGTGAGTGACTTCCTAGAATCTCTGCACCCAGCGAAATCCGCATCAACAAAACCTTCAACTTGAGTTTTCTCAATTTTGTCTCTCTGATAAACTATTCCTGTGGACAGCGACCCCTTTAGGTATCTTAGAACCCATTTTACTGCTTGCCAATGCTCTTTTCCTGGCTGGACATGTATCTACTTACCACTGACATAGCATGAGCTAAGTCAGGTCTTGTGCAGATCATTGCATACATATATACTTCCAACTGCACTAGCATATGGAATTCTGTCCATTTGAGATTTCTCGAGATGGCTACTAGGAATCTGCTCTTTTGATAGTTTGAAATGGTGAGCAAGTGGAGTTGAAACTTTCTTGGCATTTCTGATATCATATCTACTTATTACCTTTGACAGATAATTTTCTTGATGTAGACATAGGATTCCTCTTGATATGTTCCTTGATATGTCAATACCCAGAATTCTCTTTGCAGGACCAAGGTCCTTCATCTGAAATTGGGATTTCAGAATCTGTTTCATATTTTGTATCTCTTTGTGACTAGGACTGATCAGTAACATGTCATCTACGTAAAGCAACAGAAATATTGGGATTTCACTGTTATTTTCCAGATAGACACACCAGTCATATTCACTCCTCTTAAAACCATGTTTTATCATGAAGCTGTCAAACTTTAAGTACCATTGCCTTGGTGACTGTTTTAATCCATACAGTGACTTCCTTAAAAGGCATACCTTGTCTTTTCCCTTTTCAAAACCCTCTGGTTGCCTCATGAGTATATTTTCTTCCAGTTCACCATAGAGAAAGGCTGTTTTGACGTCTAGCTGCTCCAGCTCCCACGAATGAACTGAACTGTAAGTGCCAGAAAGGTTCTGATTGATCTATGTTTGACCACAGGTGAATAGATCTCTTCATAGTCTACTCCTTCTCTTCTTGAGTAAAACCCTTTGCCACGAGCCTTGCCTTAAACCTTGCTGCTTCAACACCTGGTATTCCTTCTTTTCTCTTGAAAATCCATTTAGAACCATCAGTTTCTGACCTGGAACAGCAGGAACTAGATCCCAGGTTTTATTTAATGCTAGAGAATCTTTCTCCTCCTGCATTGCTTTCATCCAGTTTGAACTGTCTTTGCTTGATAGAGCTTCTTTCACAGATGATGGTTCATCACATATTAATACTGATGCAACTGATAGAGCAAAAGCTATTACATCAGCTTGAGCAAACCTTTGAGGTGGTCTGATGTTTACTCTTCTAGTTCTGTCTCTTGCCAGCTGATATTGATTTACACTCTCCTCTTGTTCTGATTCTTCTTGAGTTTCCTGACTGGTTCCTGACTTATGTCATAATTACCAATCTAATCAGATGCTTGGTTTCTTGACTGGTCTAGCTGAGTTGATATTTCCAACTCAATCTCAACTCTGTTATTTTCTGTATCAGTTGCATTCAGATCAGCTTCTTTTTCTGAGATTTTTGATCTGTTCAAAAATTAGTCTCCCTGAATGTCACATCCCTGCTTATGATGACACGCTTGAAGCTTGGTTCTAGACACCACAGCTTGTAACCCTTGATCCCAGGTGGGTAGCCAATGAAGATACACTTCACAGCCCTTGGTTCCAGTTTGTCCTGCCTTATGTGAGCATAAGCAGTGCAGCCAAAAACTTTTAACCATCTGTAATCGACACTGTGGTCAGACCACATTTCCATTGGTGTCTTGAAATTTAGAGCTGATGAAGGACATCTATTAATGAGGTAGCAAGCTGTGGACACAGCTTCTCCCCAGAACGATTTTGGAAGCTTGGCATGAATGAGCATGCATCTCACCCTCTCAAGTAAGGTTCTGTTAAACCTTTCTGCTAAACCATTTTGCTGAGGTGTTGAGACAGCAGTGAAGTGCCTGGAAATGCCATGTTCCTTACAGAACTGATTGAATTCTTTTGAGCAGAACTCTAGACCATTATCAGTTCTCAACTTCTTAATCTTCCTGTTAGTTTGAGTTTCAGTTGTGACTTTCCAGCCCTTGAAACTCATCAGAGCTTCACTCTTATGCTTCAGCAAATAAACCCACAGACGCCTTGAATAATCATCTACAAGGGTCATGATATATCTGTTTCCACCATGTGAGCTTACCTTTGCTGGCCCCCACAGATCTGAATGAATATAGTCCAATATTCCCTCTGTCCTATGGACAGTTGTAGTAAAGCCAGATCTAGTCTTTTTCCCAAAAACACAATCTTCACAGAATTGTTGTTTCTTGAGTTCCTGATCTCCTAGATAACCGCTTTTCCACAGGATTTGTATTCCCTTGTCACTAACGTGTCCAAGCCTGAGATGCCACAGCATGCTCTGATCTTCACTAACTTGATCAACAACCGATGAAGATCCTACAACAACACTGTTTCTCAAGAAGTACAGCCCATTTCTTCTAATTCCTGAAATGAACAACTGAGAATCTCTGTACACTTTCAGTATCCCTGAATCTGATCTCCAGTTATATCCTTGTTGTTCCAGTGTTCCTAGTGAAATTAAGTTCCTCTTAAGTTCTGGAACATGTCTCACATCAGATAACACCTTCTCACTGTTATTTTCTCCTCGAAATCTAACAGTTCCTTTTCCAACAACCTTGCAGGATTTATTGTTTCCCAGCAACACTGAACCACCATCTCCCCTTTCATAGGTTTCAAACCAATCTCTGTTTGGAGTCATATGGAAAGTACAACCACTATCAAGAACCCACTCTTCTTGGGAATCTCTAGTGGCTATACTTAGAACTTCAGCTCAGCGCTTTCATAACCTTCTTCCACAAAAGCAGCATCTGCCTTGTGTGGCACTTTCCCAAAATCACTTCTACGCTTTGGACAATTCTTTTTCATATGACCAGTCTCATAACAGTGATAGCACTTATAAGGAAAATCTTTTGACTGACCTTTATTCTTGGTGAAATCTTTGGTCTTTCCTTTTGACCACCGTCTTCCAGACTTAAGTTTTACATTCAAACTCTCAACTGGAGCCTTTCTCTCTGATTTACCATCTCTTTCTTTTGACTTCAGAGCAGTTTGCACTTCTTCTAGCGTCAGAGAATCCTTGGCATACTTCATGGCTTCAACGAAGTTTGAGTAAGACTTTGGCAACGCATTAAGGAGCATGATTGCCTGATCCTCTTCATCAATCTTGATCTCAATATTCGCCAGGTCATTAATCAGGTGATTGAATTCATCAAGACTTTCGGACATGGATTTCTCTTCAGAGATTTTGAAATCATGTAGTTTCCCTTTGAGATAGACCTTATATGCCAGAGTCTTGATCATATAAAGAGATTCGAGCTTAAGCCAAATACCTGCGGCTGAAGTCTCTGCTGCCACCTGGCGCAAGACTTTATCTCCAAGATGCAAGACCAAGGTGCTATACGTAAGATCCATGGCTTCCTTCTTTTCGGTTTCTGTCATCGTAGCTGTGAAACCTTTTTCTCCCTCCAAAGCATGAGCGACTTTCAGTTGAACTAGAACTGCTCGCATCCTCATCTTCCAAAGAGCAAAGTCACCCTTTCCATCGAAATGATCAATCGTGATCTTCGTCTTCAGCATCGCAACCGAAGCTCTGATACCAATTGTTGATGAAAGATCGAGATGCGATGGAGATCAGCAAGGAAAAACAGAAAACCAATGCCAAGAAAAGAACACCGAGCTTTATCCTGGTTCAGCCAAAAACGGCCTACATCCAGACTGAGACAATGTTATTCCCTTTGCTGTGAAAGAATTATACACACTAAACACAATCAACACTCAACTGAGTGGATCAAGGAAGAACTCCCTCTCAATCTCTTCTCAGTTTCCCGTGTTTCCTCACTATTACTATTCTGTACAAGAATACTCTCCAGTCCCGTGTTTCCCAATGTCTCGCTCTCACCCCTCTTTTCTCTCTTCTCTGTCTTTTATATGTAGTTGGTTCATATATTAGTGAACCACCTAAAACGATGAGTTTAGAGCTGATAGGAGTAAAGGAAAAATATACAGCATACATGTTATAGTGTTGGATCAATATTTAACAGAGTGGATGGTTGGTGTTTTTAAAAATGACGGGTATTTTATTAGGTAGTTAATCACTTGCTGATTCTAATAGATTATAGTCGTAGAGATTATAGTTAGTTGTTTTCTGTATATTACAGTATCAAATTGCACATATATATTTGATTAATTTACTATTAAATTAATTACACGTCAATACAAAACTTGGAAGGGATGTTAATGATTTAATCTGCATAATGAATTACATAACATTCTTGCATCTCTAATATTACACATAAACTTACCTCTCTAATATAGTGTATGTGTTAGAGGGAAATCAGGGTTGGGGCTTTTCTATAAACATTGTTTCAATGACTGTATCTTAGAATACAATGAGTTGATATTTCTTTTTTATTTTATTTTTTTGGTGAAAGAGAATACGATGTGTGGTTGACAGTACATAGGAACAAAAGATCTCTGTCGATCGTCGGCATTGATGTATGTATACGTCGCATCGACATTCCTTGTTTGTACGAGAAGAGGAGTCGGGACAACTTATCTTTTTGTGATGTTGTATCAATCGTTATCTACGCCTTAATTGATTTATATTATGACGTGTTAGCTAACTAGCATCCATCTGATCTCGTACGCCAACAACAACTATAATTATTAACGGAATTTCAAGGTGGCGCTGGTGAGCACTTTTGTCTTTTTATATTTTTGTTTTTTTTAAATGTTATAGTTTATTAAATATAAGTTCAAATAATATAAATTTTATATAGCTGTTCATCATAATTTGAGTTTTTTTTAAATAAGACTTAACATGAATATGTTTTGATAAACTTTTTATTTTTTATTTTTTGTATGTACATATGTTTTAGGATTCATGTGAAAATAAATAAAATACATAATTTTTAGATGTTTTGATAGTGGTATATATTTTTATGTAGTGTTAGTGGGGTAGGGTAACTTTTTTTTTTATTGTGTGGTGGTCAATTATCGAACTACATTAGCCTTCATTGATGGTGTTAGCTTCTCCGACGGTGGTTATATGTGAGCGTAGACTTATATTTTTCTTGAGTGGTTGTTAATAACTGAACCACATTAGCTTTTAACAGTTCGGTGAACCTGTACGTTGACCCGTGGGACCTGATGAAACATATGTAACCTTTCATTTTCTGAAAAGTGAATCTTATGTTTAAAAAGAGTGAATCTTATGTTTAATAAAAGTGAACCTTTCACATTAAGCAATGTGAATCCTTTATGTTTTTAAAAGTGAATCTTTAGTTAAAAAAAGTGAATCTTATGCGAGAGCAATATGAATCTTTTATTTATTGATAAGTGAATCATAAGTTTAAGAAAAGTGTATCAAAGGTTGTTAAAAAGTGAATCAAAGGTTTTTTAAAAAGTAAATCAAAGGTTTAAAAAAAGAGAATTTTGTAAACAAACAATATGTTTATCTAAACTGAATAAGAGGTTTAAGAAAAATGAATCAAAGGCTGTTAAAATTGAACCTAAACCCTGCACTACAAACCCTAAAACTTTCTTCGATGTTTTTAGCTTTCCTAAGTTGGTTTTTAGGGTGTATGGTGTAGGGTAATCTTTTTTGAAGTTCTATATTTTACATTGTCGTCACTTACTCGACAGTTTTTTTGGTTTATGGTTAAGAGTTTATTGAAAAGTGAATATTTCATTTTAAAAAGTGAATAACATGTTTAAGTAAAGAGAATTTTTAATTTAAGAAAAGTGAATCTTATGTTTAAGAAAAATAAATCTTGCCACAAACTTATACGAGAACAATATGAATCTTTCGTTTAAGAAAAGTGAATCTTTTGTTTAAAAAGAGTGAATCAAATGTATAAGAAAAGTGAATATTACCACAAACTTATGCGGTAACAATATGAAGCTTTCATTTATTTAAAAGTGAATATTTCGTCGAAGAAAGTTAATCAAATGTTCAAGAAAAATGAATCGTATATTTAAGAAAAGTGAACCTATCACTTTAAATAATGTGAATCCGTTGTTTTTCTAAAAGTGATTTTTAATTTAAGAAAAGTAAATCTTAAAGAAGATTTATTTTGATAATAAATAAGGTTCAATATATTATTAAAAGATTTATTTTTTTAATGAATAAGAATCAACTTAAAAGTTGGTGATGGAGTAGTGAGAGAAGCTCTCTCCTCTCTCTACACTATTCTCCTTTGCATCTACAATGGGTAGAGAACGCAAGCCTAAGAACACGGTGCCATTGCCTACAAATCATGTTACGCCTGAAGATCAAATGATATCGGTGGTTGCTTCCGGTGCCCCTAAGAAGGCATTGATTTTCAGAAGCAAGGAGGATGTGTCGGTGAAGGATGTAGTGATTGAATCGAAGGGAAATGACGAATCTGAGGCGTTTAAGAGTTTACAGAAATCGATCTCAAAAGGGAATGAGATTGATATCAGTAAGGTTCCCCAAGCTAAGAAGACTTGGAGTGAAGTTGTGGCTAATAATAGGGATCGAGATTTTTGTATGAGGCTTGATGGTTATCAAGAGGATGATTCTCCGATACTTAAATTCTCGAAGGAAGAAGTTAAGTCAGAATGTGAGTTCTGGCAGTTTTCTCTGGTGGGAGTGGTACTCGGGTTTCGTTGCTCCTATGTGATGATGGAGAAATTCATTCAACAGAAATGGGAGAGGACTGAGATTCCTAAGATCTACTTGAATGACAGTGGGGTTTTCATTTTTCGATTCAAGAATCCGGAGGATATGATGAAGGTTATTGAAGGGGGGCCGTGGTTTTTTAGGGGTAATCTCTCGTTACACTACAAGAAAAGTCGGATTTAGCTACCACTGTATATTAGTAGCTAAATCATCAGTTTGGTAGCTAAACACAACGGGCTACCGCATTTTATGATTTAGCTACTGATATACAGTGGTAGCAAAGGTCCTAGTGGCTAAATTAAAAATAGCTACCGTTTTAGAATGAGGTAGCTATTTCGCTTTGGTCTCGCTACTACTTTTCTGATAGCTAGATATTGCTACCATTTTAGAATGTAGTAGCCAAATGGATACTAGTGTGACAGTAGCAAAATGGCTTCGAGTATAACAGTTGCGAAATCGTTACTAGTACATCAGTAACAAAATTGATACTAGTGTAGCAGTAACAAAATCGCTACTACTTCAATAGTAGCGAAATCGACACTATTATAGCAGTAGCAAAAAAGCTACTAGTATAGCAATAACAAAATCGATACTAGAATAGTGGTATAGCCTCCTACTACTACTACTGAACAATGGGCACCACCACCATTCAAATCCCACAAGAAGTGGGAGCCATATGCCCGAGTAACTTGACTATTCTTTAAATCGAAGACTATGTTATGTGTACACATCTAGGATCGAACATTACAACGTATGAGTATAAATAGACCTCCATACCAATGACATATTTAATTGAAACTAGTGCGTTAAAATGTGCATAGAGTAGGAATCGATCCCCTGAAGTTTGGAATGAATATAGAATGTCTTAACCATTGTGCCATGATAGTTATTCACATCATATATAGAAACTACGTGTATATATTGAATGTTTGATACTGTAAATATAAATGGAAGTTTCTGCCGAGACATGATCAAACCAGGGATATATTAAAATTAATAAAATAGATATACGGTCGATTATGCTACATGATATTTTAATTTATATAATATAACAAATTAATTTAATGCGACCAAAATAGTAAAGCTAATAAAACTTTAAGTATATTGTTGGCTTAAAATTATAAAAAATTAAAAAATATACATATATATCTTTTAAAATTTTTTGAAATGTCAGAAATTATACAAAAAGATAATATATTATGTAAAATTACTTATTTAATTAAGTCTTATTATATAGTGTTACAAACACTAATATAATAAACATCATTATATGAAAAATAAAACTTCTAAATAATATATTTTTTTTGTAAATTTTTATAATATAATATTTTATAAATTTTAATAGATGTATAATATTGTATAATCTTGACTAATTTAAATTGTTATAACTTTACTATTTTTCAAAATCCTATTAATTTGTGTGTTGTTTTGTATATTAAAACATTAATATATAGTATATTTATGTACGTTTTATAATAATTTTGTATACTTTTAACATTTTATAAATTTATACACACACATATATATATCTATATCAATATATATATATATTATATATATATTCTACTTACTTTGCAAATCTTAACGTACACGTCAACTAATTTAAATTGTTATTAGTTTTAGTTTTTTTATGTTTTATTGGTTTATATGGCTTTGTAAATAAAAGCATCATATTGTAATAAAAACTATATTAAATTTAATATATATAAGCGCACACACACACATATATATACACTTAACTAATTTAAATTATTATTACTACTATTTTATATATTAATTTTGTAAATTTTAACCAACATATGTACTAATTTAAATAATTAATAATTTTACTCTATTTTATAATGTATTAATATGTGTGATACTTTGAACTTAAAAATATTATAATATCAAAAATATATTATGTTAGGTATATCTTATATGATAAAATAAATTCTAGTAGTGGTATATAGTTTAATTATTTTTCACAAATTAGACAATTTTTTTACTTATTGTTCATTTTCAAAATTTTGATAGCTAAAAGCTAACACATATATTATTTGAAAAAATTAAAATATTTAAAATCCTGATTTTAATTCAATTATTTTTTTTAGATTATAAGGAAGTACTAGATTTTTTTTTTATAATGACCCAATTAATGTACTTGACTAGCTGCCCATACTGCTCAACTCTAATTTAGTTTTTGTTTTTGTTTTAAGACAACACTTTAACATGATGGGATATGTGTGTTTTAGGTTTTAGGTCTGGATGATAAACTATTATCGGGATAATAATGATGTAATTAAAATGTTAATTGGGTAGTAACCATTTACGCGATCCATAGTTTCAAAGTTATGGTGGATTTTTGCAAAATGATAATATACTTCCTTACTTATCTTTATATACATTAATTTGGGGTAATTTCTTAAAAATATATCTTTCTCATAATTATAAATAGTTGTGTATTTTGAATTATATATGTATCACGCATTTAAATTATAAGAGAATTATAATTTTGTTATCGCTTAAAAATATTAGCTATCATTTCTTATAATGTAGCACAATATTAACCATAATCTCATTAACATCATTAGTCGGTAACAATTTCATAATTAAAGATAGTAACAATTTTTATGCTTGCTAAAATATTCGCTACTAACGCCTAAATAGTAGCAAAATGGCAACCGTGAGGAGTGTGAGTAGCAATTTCATTAACTTAGCTTATCTATTTGGTAGTAGCAACTTTTAGTAGCAATTTAGCTATTGGTTATAATATTTTTTCGCTACTACTGCTTTAATAGTAGCGCAATAGCTACCATGATTGAATTAGCCACATCCAGCAGTAGCCATTCTGTAATTTAGCTACCAACATTGGTAGCTAAATTGTTTGTACAAAAAGAACCAAGATGAAATAAAAAATAGCTACTATTAATGGTAGCAGTCTTGTCAGGCAATAGTAATTTGGCTACTGTTTAAAAATCTAGCTACTATTGTCTTTGTTGTAGCAAAATAGACACCACTATGTTAGTACCATTAAAAATCAGTAGCAATTTCTGAAAGTAGCTACCAATAAAGTGCGGTAGTAAATCATCGGTAGCTAAATATGTTTTTTCTTGTAGTGTTAGTATTACAGATCTGGAAGCCGGGTTGTAAGTTAGATCTGGCTAACTTGAATTCTGTTCCCGTCTGGATCAAGCTTTCGAATCTGGATCTTCAATTTTGGTTGCAATGAATGTTGGGGAGAATCGCTAGTAAGGTTGGTAGACCTGTAATGGCGGATAAGCATATTGTGTTGAAAGAAAAAATTGGCTTTGCTCATATTCTGGTTGATACTGATGCTAGGAGTAGACCTTTGGATGAAATCATTCCGGGAGATGGGGATGGGAACAGATTTACTCAACAGATTGTGTATGAGTGGAGGCCATGGCATTGCGACTCTTGTAAATGTTTTGGTCATCAGAAGCGTAATGTCAGAAGAAGAAAAGTAAGGAGGTGAAAGGAAAAGAGAAGGAGGGTCAGATTGGAAAAATTATGGAAGTAGAGAAGCCTAAGGATGGTCCATATTTATAGAAGGAGAAGGTGAATGATGTTGAGATTTGGACACATCTGGTGCTCTGAATGGGGCTGGGTGCAGTAAGGAAATAGAAGAACAAGAAGGGTGGAGTATTGTGGGTTCGAAGAGGAATTCAAAAGTTAGGAAGGTTCAGCAGACTGGTGAAAGAGGTGGGGTGAGTTTTAAAGTAGTTGGGATTAATCCACCAAATGGGTAAGTTCCATATCGCCTCTTGGAACATTAGAGGGCTGAATGCCCAAAATAAGAAATCTGCAGTTGAGAAGTTTATAGTTGAGAAATAAGGTGTGTTTGCAGCTATGTTAGAACTCGAATAAGGAGTAGCCTTATGAGAAGGTGTTGGATTGGTGTAAGAATAAATGGGGCTACTTATCTAATATTGATAAAGATAAGAATTGTAGGATTCTGGTTCTCTGGGATAGAAATTGTTTGGGATGTTGAGTGCTTGGATTATTCTAACCAAGTCATTCATTGCAGAGTGGTGTCTAAAAAAAGGAAATTAGATTCTGTTGTTTCTGCTGTATATGCTGCAAATCAAGGTCTGATTAGAGAGGAGTTATGGAGGATCTTACGGTTTAAATCAGTCTATTGTTGAGCCTTGGATTCTAATGGAGATTTCAATTGTTTACTGAAGAGTGGGGAGAAAATAGGTCATGGTTCTCTCAGTACAGAAGTGGATGGGCAGTTTGCTAAGTGTGCCAGGGAGATTGATGTTCACGATTTAAAATTTCTGGAGATTTCTTTACATGGTCTAACAGACATGTAACAGACCCTAGATCGAGAATCTATTGCAAGCTTGATAGGGTACTAGTGAATGACAAATGGATTTGTACCTTTTTGTATTCACAAGCAGAATTTTGCCCTCCTGAAATCTCTGATCATTCACCACTCTTGTCATGCTGGATAATGAGTGTTGCAGGAACCTAATCTGTTCAGATTTAGGAACATATGGGTTACAGATGGAGACTATCTGGATTTAGTTAAGATTGTTGGGGGCTGGAGTTTGCGGGGTGTCCCATGTTAAGGATAATTCAGAGGATGAAAGTTGTGAAAGCAAGGCTGAAAAAGTCGAACTCTTCGAAATTTGGCAATATTAAAGGAGAGTGGAGATTAGCAGAGATAATTTGCTTGCAGTTCAGAGGGAGATTCAGAATAATTTGTTTGATAGTGACCTGATTGGTAAGGAAAATTCTTTGTTATTGAAGTATAATCAAAATATTAATTTGCTTCACACTAAGATGTCACAACAAGCTAAAATAATTGGTTGCAGCTTGGTGATGAATCTAGTTCCTACTTTTATAGAATGATGAATTCCAGGAGGCACTCCTCAAAGATTCATCTTCTATATAATGAGGCAGATGTGAAATTGACTAATGAGAGTTGATAGCAGACCATGTCATTGATTCTTTCAGAATCTCTTGGGGCGGAAGATGGAGAGCAGGGTAATTGTGATCGGAGAGTGTTTGATAAGGGGATTGTAGTCTCAGGTGAAAGGAATGATAACTGGTTTTGCCTCTAATGGATAGAGATCTGGGATGCCCTTAGCTCCATCAATAATATCAAGGCCCTGGCCCTGATGGGTTTAATTCATTGTTCTTCAAGTCAATTGGCATATTCTGGGGAATGATGTGATTACAGCAGTTAAAGAGTTTTTTGAGAAGGGGAAAATTTTGAAACAGATCAATGCTACTCTTATCTCTCTGGTTCCCAGGGTGGATAATCCTACGGTAGTCAAGGATTTAATACCTATAGCATGTTTCAACGTGCTATATAAAATCATCTCAAAAATCATAACAGCCAGATTGAAAGAGGCTTTACCTAAGATTATTAGTGACTGCCAGGGTGCTTTTGTTTCAGGTAGAAGTCTTGCCCATAATGTGCTATTATGCCAGAAATAATACAAGGGTATAATAGGAGAAATATTTCTCCTCGGTGTGCTTTTAAAGTAGACATTCACAAAGCTTATGACAGTGTAAGCTGGGATTTTTTTAGAGGAGGTATTGTCTGGGTTTAGCTTTCATAAGAAATTCATTGGATGGTTTATGATTTGTGTATCTACACCAAGCTATTTTGTTCTGATTAATGGGCAAATAAGAGGGTTTTTCAAGGGTAAAAGAGGGCTCAGGCAGGGAGATCCTCTCTCCCCCCTCCTCTTCGTTTTGTGCATGTAGTATTTGAGCAAGAATCTGTCATTAATGCAAGAGAACCCTGATTTTTAATTTTCACCCAAAATGCAGTAGAATTGGGTTAAATCACCTTTGTTTGCTGATGATTTACTGATCTTCTGCAGAGGGGATGTGGGCTCTATCAAGATCATTAAGAACTTACTAGATAACTTCTCTGCTGTGTCGGGGCTTATGGTTAGCAACCAGAAATGTAAGGTCTTTTTTGGTGGAGTATCTGATGATGAGAAAGAAAGGATATGAATGTGTTTGGGGTTTGAGGAAGCAAATCTACCATAAGATACTTGGGTGTCCCTCTTTCTTCTCAGAGATTAACCTGCGTAGACTTCATGCCTTTAATCAATAAGATCACTTCTCGAATTACCCACTGGGCTGCAAGAAAGCTTAGCTATGCTGGAAGATTGTGTTAATCCAAAGCACGTTGATGAGCATACAACGTTTTTGGTCTAACATATTCTTGTTCCCTAAATATGTTACACAATTGATTGAAAGAAGATGTAGGATTTTCCTGTGAGTGGTAGGGAAACAGGAAGGAAAGCCCCAGTAGCTGGAGTAATTTGTGCAAACCTAAGAGTAATGGCAGTTTGGGAATTAAGAGGTTATGTCCTGAACAAAGCAGCTATGATTAGTATTTTATTGAGTCTGAATAATTGTGATAATTATCAATCTGCTTTATTGAGATGGTGCAGGGCTTATACGTTGAAGTATGACAGTATTGGGTGGTCAAGTACAGAGGTAGTCCTGCCTATTGGTGGAAAGCTTGCTTGAAAATTAGAGATGAATTGAAAAAGAACAATTTGGCAGATTCACTTATGGAGATGGGTAAGCAGAAAGTTACTGAAGTGTTTAATGTGATTTGTCCCTCTCCTCCTAAGGGTGAATGGGACAAACATTTGGAATAATTTCTGCACCCCCATGCTTCTTTTCTTTGGTGGCTTGCGTGCCACAATAGACTTGCAACTAAAGATAGATTGAGGAGATGGAACTTAGACATAGATGAGAGTGTGTTTTCTGCAATGAAAGGGAATCTCGTGACCACTTATTCTTTGACTGTGAATTTAGTCGTGATGTGTTTCAGGAAGTTCTCCATGGTTGGTTGAAATGCAAGCTTCCTGGAATGTTTTCTGATTCCATGTTTAACCTGTGGAAGTCTAAAGACAAAGGTGGTTTTGTGTATAAAATGAGAGAGGCTGCAGTGGTGGTGGTGTTATACTATATTTGGAAATAAGGAATGAGGTTATTTTTTTTGGGTGCGGTTATTGATAAGAGAAGATGTATTCGGGAGTGCAAGTTGAATTGAAGTTGAGATGGGGAAAATTTAACTTTTCCCATTCTAGGAAAACAATCAGAATGCTTTCATGTTTTGGGTTAAGTGAGCTGTTAGGTTGATTTAATTTGGGGATGATCCTGCAGCTTGTTGCAGGAACAATTTTGTACATCTATCAGTTTTGGTTTTAATATAGTTTACCTTTTCGTTCAAAAAAAAAAGAATCACCTTTAAAATATGTAATATATTTCATTCTAAAGATATAAAATTTTAAGTTTACC
>JAIOTZ010001998.1:0-25474 GCA_023374045.1 Limonium bicolor
GATCTAAGTTGGCGGGGCAGAGGCAATAAGTCCCCATCTTCATGTCAACTTCTTGGGAGAAACAACTAGTGGGCAGTGGCAATAAGTCCCCTTGGTAATCTAGAAGTTATCCTAGCACCCCAGTTGGTGGGCAGAGGCAATAAGTCCCCATAGTATACCAACAAGGAGCATTGGAACGGGTTTCGGTCCCCAGAAGCATCCGAATGTCATTTTTATATCATCCATATCATTTGCATCACTTTCAACATGATCATTTGCATAAAGTTTACCTTGAATCCGTCCGTACGAAACTCCTCATCATAGACCAGAGATATAGATTCTCACCCCGAAGATACAGATTCTTCAGAGATACAGATTCTCACCCCGAAGATACAGATTCTTCAGAGATACAGATTCTCGCCCCGGAGATACAGATTCTTCAGAGATACAGATTCTCACCCCGAAGATACAGATTCTTCAGAGATACAGATTCTCACCCGATCAGAGATACAGATTCTCACCACGAAGATACAGATTCTTCAGAGATACAGATTCTCAGCCGAAGATACAGATTCTTCAGAGATACAGATTCTCACCCAATCAGAGATACAGATTCTCAGTTGAAGATACAGATTCTTCAAAGATACAGATTCTTAGCCGAAGGAACAGACTCTTCAGAGATACAGATTCTCAGCCAAAGATTCAGATTCACCAGAGCAGCAGAACTCACTAGAGCAGCAGAACTCACCCGAATAGAAGAACTCGACCCAACACCAATTTTCAATCACTAATAGGTAGTCAACGCCTCAGAATAGCTTGACATCATCTCATTCATTATAGGTAGTCAACGCCTCAGAATAGCTTGGCATCATCTCATTCATTATAGGTAGTCAACGCCTTAGAATAGCTTGACGTCATATCATCCTTATAGGTAGTCGGCGCCTTAGAACAGTCTGACATTACTTCATTATCACCTTTAGGTGGTCGACGCCTTAGAACCGCTCGACACCCTTCCATTTTACTCAAAGGTAGTCAGCGCCTTAGAATAGCTCGACGCAACTTGTCGGATTGCACGTGTGGTCTTTTAAGATCCATAATTTTGGGGTATCACTCAAGCATCAACTAGCCTTTTCATTTCCATTACAAAGTCTAGTTGACGGGGGGCAATCTGTTATACCCAAAATTTCAACCCCCCGGAAGAAAGTCTCTACTAATAGGCTAGTAGCGAGGGTTCCCAATTCGATCGGCACATTTCAGAGTACTAGGGATAGCTTAGTCATCTCCAGGGGCATTTTCGTAATTTTTCAAGGCTCCTAAGCCCCCTATAGGCTTTCTCTCTCCTCCAAATAAGGGTCAAATCAATTCAAAATGCTGTGAAATTTTAACCCATGATAGAGGATGACATTTTAAGCATAATGGCGTTGGAATTTTGATTTTTCAAATTTCCAATAATTTTCTAGTAATTTCTGATTGAATCTGACGAGAAATTGAATTTAAAAATATTCCAATATCCAAAAAATTCGATTCCACTTTAGAAAAATCAGAAATATCATCCTTTACCCATGTGTGAAATTTCATAATCAAATTCCTTTTGGAAGCCCTTGAGCTAAAACGTCGGTAAATCTCGGTTTTTACCGGATTTTTCTATCTTTAAAGAGGTCTATATAAGGAACCTTATCCCATGATCAAAGAAGAAGCTCAAGAACCCTAGACTCTCAAAGAAGGCAGCCGTCTCTCTCTCTCCACGTTTTCAACCCCAGAGCCACAATCAAACACCGAAATCTCACCAAAATCAACACCAAAACGCATTTTTCAACTCCCACAACATCATCCATCATCAAACCCCCACCAAAACAGCACCAAAACGTGAAGAACATCAAGAACAACAAGGAGTCAGAAGCTGGGTTCGAAGTTCTTCTGGATCCGCCATCAACGAGGCCTCCGAAGAATCCCGACGTGAAGAATCCTCCTAAATTCGAAGGTAAAACAGGTTGCAATTCTACTTTTCTAACTCTCCACGACCTTATTAACTCTCTGTCAAATTTTGGGTTCAAACTAACCTTTTTACGCTTCTGTATTGCTAATTACTTTTGTTTCTGCCTTGTTACTTGTTCGCCAAGTTTCGTACATAATTCGACTTCAAACTGCAATCTTTCAATTACTAACGAATTGTACACCTTTCAGGCTACACGTGCATAAATTTTGAGCCGAAAACACCTTCGGGAACCACCATAAAACCCCTGTCCGTGGGTGGTCCGGGATCCCGGACCTATGGTCCGGGACCACGGACGGGTTGTCCGTGGCCACGGACACCCACGGACGGCGGCGGGATTTTAAAATTTTAAAAAAATTAGGTTTTGTTAAACTATGTCCGGGCCTACGGACATCCTGTCCGTGGCCCCGGACTTTTCAAATTTTTGTTTTCTGTTTAATTCGACTTTTATTTTCACATAGATTAACTAGGGTCCGTGGTTACGGACATTAGGTCCGTGGCTACGGACGGAAACAAAATTTGACCTAATTCTGCCTCCAAAACCCTAGTTTAGGTAATTTCAACTTTCACTTTTATTTTCAGTCAAAAAATGCTAAAAAACAAAAAAAAACAGAAGCTCGCGCACTTAGCTTAAAACGACTCGTAATAAGCCGTAATTAAACTAAGTAGAGGAAAAACGACTTCTAGGGGTAATGAAAGTAATTGAACCCTAACCAAGTCGAATATCAAGCCCCCGGACCCGAACTCTCCTTTCCTAATTTGATCTAGGTAAAAATTAGGTGGCGACTCATAATAGGTTCCAGTGAGCTAGCTTAGGTTTTAATAATTATTGTTATATGACATAGTTATTAATCTTAGGCTATAAGTGGACCTAAAACCCGATTAGATCCCATTATATTAATCCACATAGGATAGGGTTTAAAATCGAGGCTCACACCTGTCCTTGTGGAGCACAGGCGCATAGACGGGGTAGCATTTTCTTCTGGTCAAGAATCCCATAACCGGAAGGCAGCCAGGCTTCCTTGGCCGCATCTCATCCCATGACCGGAAGGCAGCCGGACTCCCCTGCCGCATCTCAGTCTTAGTCATCCACGACCGGAAGATAATTCAACTTCCATGACCAGAAGGCATCTTCACCCATGTAACCATGCGGATTTACGGTGGAATCCCAGCGGAGGCAGGTGATAAGAGAAGAAGGAGGTCGATGATCTTCAGAGTAGGATTAGTCAATTCTACTTACCAGAGGCCACATCTTTGGAGGACAAACGAAGGTTAACTCCCACGAGTTGATGGAGACCGGAGCCGAATCCCGGACAAAAGCAACCGAAGAGCGGCGTAAAGAAGAGCGAATTTGGAGTAAAAACCTCAATCGAGGCTTATGGCCCACGATCAACAAAGGCGATGGACAGCACTCTCGTGGCTTGAATCAAGAAGATTCAGCCCGATCGGGCTCAACAATAGCACCATTGCAACTCAAGGCCAGGCACGGCATCGCCAGAACTTACTTGCCCGCATCAACTTCCTTGGCCACAACAATTTCTCTGGCCGCACCGGATTGACTTGGCCGCAACAAATTTCCCTGACCGCAACAAAGTTCTCTGGCCGCACCGCAGTCAGTTGGCCGCAACGAACTCCTTTGGCCGCGCCGGAGTCACTTGGCCGCAACAGCAACGAACTCCTTTGGCCGCGCCGGAGTCACTTGGCCGCAACAGCAACGAACTCCTTTGGCCGCGCCGGAGTCACTTGGCCGCAACAAAAGACATCTTCACCCATGACCGGAGGGCGACTCAAGGAACGAGACTGGATGAGATCCTCAACCCAAAGCCAACGGCGTCCTCCTTCCAATCTTGAAAAACAATTCCTCAAGAGTAGAAGCGCAGGAGGCAACATCGTATAGATCCAGACAACGCTTCCAATGCAGACCGCATTCCATCAAAGCAAGATCCAAACATTCGGAGCTATATATTAAGATAAGTCCTTCAATCTCAAAAAGAACTAGCTTAAATATCTATGATATGTTAAAACGTGATTATCTACGCCTTCAAATTTCCAGAACTGCAATTCAAGTACCTACACGACTGAGCATGAGTAGCGTTTGACTTAAAATGTCTATTGAAAAACCGTTGCTACGGTTCTCTCTTCTAATCTTTATAATAAAGTTTCATTTGGAATCTAGAGACGCCCTCGCTGATTTGCGATTAATTAAAGAAATTTGTCATAAGCTTTATCATTCCAAGGTTTACAGAGAAGGAAGGGGATGTCCGAAGCTCATTGCTAATACAGGATCGTTGATCTTTAAATAATAGCTTAGTATATGCGGGTTGATTGAGCATGATTGTCTCTTGTCACAGACTCGCACTTTCAAACCATCTATTTACTGCATAAGTGTGAGGATAACTTTTATCCATCTTTGACTAAACTGCCGTTTAGCTCACATCGACCACAATTCTATAAAGCAGTTCTATGCTTGTTTTAATTCTATAACTCCTATTCTGAAAACCTTGTCTAAAACTCTCAAAAATGATGTTGTGGTAAGTTTTACAATTCACGAAAGCACAAAGTGCTGCATTCTGCTTTTAGGAGTTAAAATACAACTTGTTTAAAATGTGCTCTTTCCGTTGCTTGCTCCCATGATTGAAATGAATTCCAGTAAGCTCGAATATTGTGATGTATTAAGCATGATTGTCTCTTCTCAAGATTGACAGTTCAAAAATTTCTGATGCATCCGGTTTTTAAAGATGTGATTAAAGACCAACGTCCAATTCTGAGTTCTTGCCTATGTTTTCGGTAATGTAAAACCAAAAATACTTTGTAGCAGGCTGTAATTTTTTGAAGAAAAGATATCAAAGCCTTTTAATCTGTTTCTGGTTTGTAGTCTTCAGGGTATGTTTCTGTTTTAAGCCAGATTTTAGCCAATCCTTGAAACATTGATGGGTTCTTGACTAAAATCAACACTGCCAATTATGCTACCATACATTTATCGTGTAAACAGTTTTACAAGTATTGTGTTTCTGTTTCATGCTGTATTTATGTTTCATGTTGTTTCATGCTTCGTTTCTGTTTCAGGCTTTGTTTATGTTTCATGCTTCATTAAGGTAGTTGTTATATATGTTTCTGACACATTTCAGTACAATCAAGATCTGTTACCACTGCACAAAAAGCAAGTATGAAATATACTGCTATGCATATCTGTTAGAAGAATCATGATGTAGTAATGCATAATGTTTGTCAAACTTTAGCAGAAATTTTTGAAATCCTGCAAGTGATGAGCAACTCTAAATTATTTCTGTTTCCATCAATCAGTATCATCTGTTACATTAGTTCTAAATATTGCTTCGACAGACTGAATTGAGCAAAGTGGTCAGTATACAAAGTAAAACCATACTTTAACATACTTTCTCTGATTTAGGCACTAATGCTGTTGCCAAGCAAGGACATGTGTGAAATCATATTCTACCAACTTTGCTATAGCTCCTTACTTCTGTTTTAATGCTGCTTGAATCATCTTTTTTACTGACATTCAAACTGATTTTCTTCATGCTCTAGATAGGATATGCTTTGGCACCCTTTCCAGCATAACTCATACTCTACTACTTAGTTCACTTAAAACTGTTTGTTGAAAGTCACACACTGGCCTGTTTGAGAGACCAGCTTCCAAACAATGCACAAGCCTCACTTGCTTTTGTACTTTCTGTCAAGAAGCGTCATCCTACTGAATCTTGGCCGACTTCACACTTGCTACAGCCTTACGCTTGTTGCAACCTTACCATTATTTGAGGATAATTGTTGCATATTGTACTCTGATCACTGCCGCTAAAACAGAATCCAAATTTCAAAACTGTTAATCAGAGTTTGTGCCATTTGTAATTCTGAAACATACTATTCTACTTCATATTATTTCTACTTATATAAAATTACTTCATCTCTATCTCTTGTTTACTTATGGAATATTGAGTCATGGCCGTCTATTTTTTCCTATACTTTATGCCTCATATTGAACATAATTACCCTGCGCTTTAGCTCCCTCAAGAGAGAACATCTTTTGCACCCTTCTGCTGCTATATGAGCTCTTCTAACAGTTTTCTAGTTCCAATCTGCATAAACTGATTATAAATCTTGGAAGTTGCAGATTTGCTATTCTTATTCAGGGATTTCTTCGTTTAGCAGAATAGAAGTCCAAGCCTGTCCGCATCAATCAGCCTCCGAATGACAGTAGCAAGCTTAAATGGTGTCTTCTATTGTGCTGCTGTTGTGAAAAAGCGCTCCACTTTGAACATCCCATCACTGGCGATGAAAGGCTTCCATGCTGGCCCAGTAATGTGTGTTGCCAGATCAGTAACCAGGATAGAAGCGCCAAATTAAGAAGCAACATGTTCGCAGAAATGGACAAGCCGCAAAGTCATGACTTCAGCATAAGCTTCCTCGCTAAGTCTTTAAATCCAAAATGCCGGTTTCCAGACCTCCGGATTGACGTGACCAGGGAAGGAAAGCTCAGGCGTATCGAAAACAAAAAAGAGCCGCATCTGTTTTCCAAATTTTGACACTCCAGCAAAACACAGATTGGGTGAAAGCCAAGTAGTCAAATCTCAACCAATGCCCAGGTCACATATTGGTTCATTGCCTGCTCTTCAGTCTGAATACGGCCAGAAAAGGGAGCGCAACGATCAAAAATTGTCCCGTAACAATAAAGCAGTTTGATCACATTCAGAAAATCATCACCAGCCGGAGTCATCATCCAGGCAATCGTCACCTGGGCTCTGAAGACTTCATCAACCGGTCTTTGAAGTTTTCAACACCCGACCCCTGAAGTACTTCAGGATACCAAAAAGGGAGAGTAAGAGCAAAAGGGTATGGGAAATACAAAGTGATAATAAAGGAAGAAGATTTTGCCAAGAAGAAGCCGCATCTGTTTTCCAAATTTTGATACTCCAGCAAAACACAGATTGGGTGAAAGCCAAGTGGTCAAATCCCAATCAAGGCCCATGCCGCATATGATACAGGCCAAAGCAGACATCGGCATTCACACCCAGGATAAGCTAGCTAAAAAGACTCAGATCCAGAAGTTATATATTTCTCAAAGGGAAAATGGTGCTCGTGCGCCACCTGGTTGAGGGCATCGGTCTTCCTCATCTGAATTCAGCACCAGGGCTGGGACACTGCACCAGAATTCGGACGGCATGCTAGTGCAAGACCGAACAAGCTGCTGCTCGTAAATATTTTATAATCTTGGATACTTTCAGATGGCGAGAATAAAAAGTATCTTCAAAATCCATGGCGCTCTCATAGGCCCTCTGGTCCATGGCGCTTTCATAGGCCCTCTGGAAAAAGAAAGCACCGGCCAACGAGCCGCAGGCACTTGTGCCTTGAAAGAAAAAGAAAGCAACCGGCCAACGAGCCGCAGGCACTTGTGCCTTGAAAAAAAGAAAGCACCGGCCAACGAGCCGCAGGCACTTGTGCCTTGAAAGAAAAAGAAAGCACCGGCCAACGAGCCGCAGGCACTTGTGCCTTGAAAGAAAAAGAAAGCACCGGCCAACGAGCCGCAGGCACTTGTGCCTTGAAAGAAAAAGAAAGCACCGGCCAACGAGCCGCAGGCACTTGTGCCTTGAAAGAAAAAGAAAGCACCGGCCAACGAGCCGCAGGCACTTGTGCCTTGAAAGAAAAAGAAAGCACCGGCCAACGAGCCGCAGGCACTTGTGCCTTGAAAAAAAGAAAGCACCGGCCAACGAGCCGCAGGCACTTGTGCCTTGAAAGAAAAAGAAAGCACCGGCCAACGAGCCGCAGGCACTTGTGCCTTGAAAGAAAAAGAAAGCACCGGCCAACGAGCCGCAGGCACTTGTGCCTTGAAAGAAAAAGAAAGCACCGGCCAACGAGCCGCAGGCACTTGTGCCTTGAAAGAAAAAGAAAGCACCGGCCAACGAGCCGCAGGCACTTGTGCCTTGAAAGAAAAAGAAAGCACCGGCCAACGAGCCGCAGGCACTTGTGCCTTGAAAGAAAAAGAAAGCACCGGCCAACGAGCCGCAGGCACTTGTGCCTTGAAAGAAAAAGAAAGCACCGGCCAACGAGCCGCAGGCACTTGTGCCTTGAAAGAAAAAGAAAGCACCGGCCAACGAGCCGCAGGCACTTGTGCCTTGAAAGAAAAAGAAAGCACCGGCCAACGAGCCGCAGGCACTTGTGCCTTGAAAGAAAAAGAAAGCACCGCCAACGAGCCGCAGGCTATCATGCCTTGAATGTAAGCACCGGCCAACGAGCCGCAGGCTTTCATGCCTTGAATGTAAGCACCGGCCAACGAGCCGCAGGCTATCATGCCTTGAAAGTAAGCACCGGCCAACGAGCCGCAGGCACTTGTGCCTTGAAAAGTAACACTATGGGTTGAAATGAAACCCGGCCATCGAGCCAACACAAAAAAAAAGAGAAAACCCATCTCTGGACCCATCAGGAGCTCTGGTCGCCTGTAATGGGTGCATTGTTAGGTGTGGGACGCTGCACCATACTTGAATCACAAGTACCATCCTTTGGCTAGCATAAGCAAAGTTGGGAAAATATATTGTCTTTATTCTCCTTTTAAGGGAATTATCATCCTTTGGCTAGTATAGGCAAAAATTTCATCATCATATTATTTCACCCTTTCAAAAAGGGAATGGTTCTTATTAAAAGAACTATTGGTCTTCTTTATGAAGATCTTATTATGGACTTCTGGACTTCTGGATTTCTGGCCTTCTTAAATATTATATGTCAGAACATCAGGGAATCCATCCATCAAGATATAATGGGATCCGTCCATCAAGATATATTTTCTCAAAGACTTATGTCCCAGAATTTACAATTTGTTAGAAGAAAGACACTTGTGGGACTTGATTGTACTGTACCAACTTTCTTTTTAAGTTCATTTTTCTTTGTAAAAGCTAAAAGAAAAGAACTTGTGGGACTAGGAGATAGGAGAAGGGAAGAAAGAATGTAAATTTCAATTTTCTTTGTAAGTTCCACTTTTTAAAATAGGAAAAAGTAGAACTTGTGGGACTAATGACAAGGATAAGAATATGACGAAGACAAGGGGGTCAAAGCGGTCTAGGCCACAGATCCCGGTCCAGACCCCGGGACCCCTTCAGGACCTTGTTCGGGCTCCACTTTGGGCGCCAAACATCGTTCCGGCCCACATTCCATGATCGGGTCCCGTATTCCGGCCCCGCACTCCATGATCGAGCCCCTTATTCCGGTCCCATGACCGGATCCCACACCTCACACTTTGGGACCGGAAGGCTTTACAAGGAGAGATGTACCAAAATTAAGAAGGTTGCTCCAATAAAGTAATACCACATGTATAAAGATTAAGAGATAGACTTCACCCTATAAAGTCTATAAATAGAGGTGAGAGGCTCATTGGTAAGGGGACACAGGATTAGAATAGAGGAAAAACACTAGAAAGCTCTCTAAAGTTGTAATAACAAAGAAAGTAATAAAGATATTGTCAATAAGTGGATGTAGGCTGGATTATGGCCGAACCACTATACGTCCCAGTGTTCTATCAGTTTGTGAGATGAGAGGAACCAGATTATGTATTTTCATTAGATTAGAGGAACCAGATTATGTATTTTCAATTGTGCACACCGACCATTCCACTCTCAGGTACCTCTTTGGAAAGTTTGACGCTAAACCTCATTTGATCAGATGGATTTTACTTTTGCAGGAATTTGACATTGAGATTAGAGACAAACATGGAGCGTAGAACGGAGTGGCGGATCACTTATCCCGTATGGAAGTTCCAGATGATGGCAGGTCGATCAATGAGTATTTCCCTGATGAGTATGTCTACATGATTGGTCATTCCACGGACCCTTGGTATGCTGATATTGCGAACTTCCTAGCTAAGGGCATCGTTCCTCCAGAGTTGACATATCAGCAGAAGAAGAAGTTTTTCTCCACGGTCAAGCATTATCTTTGGGATGACCCGTTCCTGTTCAAGGTCTGTGCAGATGGTATGATTCGTCGGTGTGTTCTGAGGGTGAAGCTAGAGACATCCTGTCGCATTGTCATTCTAGAGAAGCAGGGGGTCATTTTGGTCGGCTAGGACAGCCGTGAAAGTTTTGGAGGCTGGCTTCTTTTGGAAGAACTTGAATAAGGACTGCTATTAGTTTATTTCCACATGCGATCAATGTCAGAGGTAGGGGAATTTATCCAGACGTCACGAGATGCCATTGAATTCGATCTTGGAGGTTGAGCCGTTCGATCTTTGGGGCATTGATTTCATGGGGACCGTTCCCATCATCTCAAGGTAACATCTACATCTTGGTAGCAGTAGATTATGTCACTAAGTGGGCTGAAGCAATAGCAGCACCTACCAATGATGCAAGAGTGGTGCTTAAGTTTTTAAAGAGGAATATCTTTACCCGTTTGGTGTCCCACGAGCGATCATTAGTGACAGAGGTACCCACTTCTGAAACAAACAGTTTGAGGCTCTCCTACAGAAATATGGTGTACGGCATAAGGTTTCTCTACTGTATCATCCACAAACGAACGGGCAAGCCGAGATCACCAACAGGGAACTTAAGTGGATTCTCCAGAAATCTGTCACATCTTGAGGCGAGACTGGTCACTTAAGTTAGATGATGCATTGTGGGCATACCGCACTGCCTTTAAAACACCTTTAGGTATGTCCCCATACAAGTTGGTTTATGGCAAGGCGTGTCACTTACCTATGGAGCTGGAGAATAAGTCTTTTTGGGCAATCAAGGCATTGAATTTGATCTACAAAAGGCTGGTGAGAAGCGTAAGTTGTAGCTGTGTGATCTGGAGGAGTTTAGAGAGGAGGCTTATGAAAATGCCAAGATCAATAAGAAGAAATGAAGAGGTGGCATGATAAGCTGTTGGTCAAGCATGAGTTTCACGTTGGGGATAAGGTTCTTCTATTCAACTCTCATTTGAAATTATTTCCGAAAGTTGAAGTCTCGTTGGTCTGGACCGTTCACAGTGACAAGTAGTGTCTTGCCTTATGGAGCCATCGGTTTAATCAATACAGAAGGGGAGACATTCAAAGTCAACGGGTCTCAGCTGAAGCATTATCTAAGTGGTGATATCGCTTAAGTCCATTCAGTGATCACGGTGCATGATCCTCCATTCTGATCTTACAGTTGCACGGTCTAGCCAAAGACCGAAAAGACAGGCAGCTCATTGGGAGGCAACCCAATCTTCTTTCATTTATTTTCTTCCTTTAGTTTTGATTAATGTTTTTACCTGTTAATTCTTCTTTAGTTGTTTTTCCCATGTTTAGTTCTGTTAAGTTATAGGATTGATGAAGGAAGAGAAACAGAGTTCTAGGTAGCAGACTCTCAGGCAGGAAAACATGGGGTGGTCCGGGACATTGTCCATACCCTAAGTCCCGGACCGACAACAGGGTACAGTTTCGACATGAAAGCAGGGGGTGGGTCGGGACCTGCTACATAACTTAAGTCCCTAACCCAAAGCGACTGAAACTTTCGGCCTATTTTACATTGCGGTCCGGGACCTCATACATATCTTAGGTCCCAGACCAACTCCACTTCCGAAAATAAAAAAAAGCATCGTCTTCAATCTTCGCTTACCCCAAATTCACATCCTGAAATCCCTAGCCCTCACCCGACACATTCTCAGCCGCACCACCGCTTCCCCAACCTGACGCCTGTTCCGACTCCACCCGACCTCTCGCCTCACCACTACCGCCGCCCTCACCATCACCGCCACCACATATCCCTGTCACCACCAACTCCCGACTCCACCCGCCCTCTCGCCCAGCTCCCTCTACCATCGCATCACATCACCCGACACCTGCTACCCAGTCCGATACCAGCTGCCACCACCACTTCCTTTCTCCGTCGCCGCCCACTCCAGTCGCACCGCCACCTCACACCTCCACCACCTGCGCTTCACCAGTTCTACCTCAGTCGCCACTTCACCACCGCCATTCCCAATTTCGATACCCACCGTCCCGGTCCGCATCACACCACCAGACTCTACCCGTGCCCAAATTCAGAATACCACTCGACACACCAATTAACATTTTCATAATAGTCCACGGCACCAAAACGTGCTCGACGATCTGTCACAGCCGGCGCTTCCTCATCCGACAGCTCCTCCATCCCCCGAAGCCGCTCCAATTCGGGTCCGAGAGACGGTTGATTCTGAGTTCATCAATGAAGCTGCTGCAAACTGGTACCACGCACGCAAGAGGAAAATCATACCCGAAAGGTCAGTTTGCCCGACTTTAATTGCTGAGTTTGATTTGGAGAGAATTTTTCGTGCACGTAGTAGGTTGTGTCTGCTTAATAGAGGTGGAAAGTTCTATCCGAGACTGGTGAAACTATTTTATGCGAATGCAACGGTGAATGATGATAAGAGTGCTATTAACTCTGTGGTAAAGGGGAAGGATATTACGGTGACTGCTTCTCACATTAGGCGATTTTTGATTTACCTGTGGCTGTTCGGATCCCGACTCCGGAGAATAGGGCAAATATGCCTTTGTTAGAATGACAGGCTAAGGAGCATTACATTAATCTGATTGTCAATGATCCTGAGGTTCAAAACCGGTAACGGAGGAATAATCGGGACAAGCAGGTAGTCACGGGGGATAAGTTACCGACACCAGCTGAGCGTCTGATTTTAGGGGTGCTGATGTATAATGTTCGCCCCCGGGAGTGCGCTGATCTGAATTCTTATGACTGATGGCTGATGCGCTACATCCTGGACGATGATTTTGCCCAAGCTGGGGTACCACCTTCTCTACATAATATCATCTTTAACTCATGGTCCGGGTGGTTGAGACGGATAACACCGCTTCTCTCCCATTCCCACACTTCCTACAGTCGTTATTTGCTGATGCGGGGGTAGATTTGTCTGACGAGCAGCCTCAGTTTCCTCGGTCTAGTCTCGATATGACTATGATGCACTTCTTTCAGGGAGAAGATCGACGGACAGTGGGTGAAGCGTCGACGTGCTGCACGAGCACCCCGAATTGCTGACGCTGCTGAGGTTGCTGCTGAGGCCGATGCTGTTGGTGATGAGGCCAGGACATTCCGATACCAGCTGGACCGGCCCCAGGTTATGACGAGCTGTTGCGTGAGTTTAGAGACTGGAGGGGGATGGCCACAGCTCGTTTTGACGGCTTTTCAGACTATATGACTCAGATGGACAGTCGCTGGACGGGATAAGTTTGACGATCTATGACTATGGTGCGCGACTCTCAGCTTTGGAGACCCGCCAAACAGAGTACGAGCTCAGCAGGATGCACGGTTTGCTGAGTACCAGGCTCGCCAGGAGGCCCATTTCCATACCTATGATGAGCGCTTTGCACAGTTGGAGTCCTGGCGCCTGCCCCGTCAGTAGTACATGTGTTGGTTTATGCTCTCTCCTTCATCGGTCCACCTATCCTTTATTGTTCTTTATTGTTATTTTAGTTTTTTTATTTTGTCATTTGAGATATTTTAATGTCTTTTTAGATTGTTAGTTATGATTTATTTGCTTTTATCATTTCTGTTGGGATGTAACTGATAACCCTAATGATTCTGCACCTTTCTCTCCATGGATACTGAACTATTACTCTGTTGTAGCACTGTGTTTAATATTCATCCAGGTTTACTAATATTTTGATAAATTTCATACACGATACAACGGAGACTCTGCCCGATTTTTTCCAGAACTCCATCTGCTCGATCTTATCACAACTTAACCAGGGAAGTTCTGTTCTAACTTTTTCACTTTGTTTTTCTTTTGAAAGCAATGAGGGCATTGCTTAATTTTAAAGTGTAAGAAAGGGGAGTTACACTTCGTTTTATTTTGAAAGCAAGGCATTGCTTAATTCTAAGTGTGAGAAAGGGGGAGTTTACACTTGTTTTTATTGAGGATATCAATTTGCTTATTTTTCTTTGATTTTTGACATTATCTATTTTTCTATCACTGATTTTTGCTAGCCCTCAACAAAATTTTTCGAATGAGACTTACTTGGTGTTAATTGGTGGTAAGATGAGTCAGTTGGGAATACCGTACAAGTAGCGCATTTTCTGAAGTCGAATTTAGATTTCAAGTCAAAGACACTCTGGTTATGCTGCTTGTATGTATAAATTTTGCTAAATTTTTATCTATTTCTTTCAATAAAAGGTGAGACCATTTTTGTGACTATTTTTGTTTAGATTAACTTGGGGCTTTGGAAAGTAATGGTATGAAAGGAAAGAAAGGACAAAGGCAAGGTACTCCCTAATCTATTCTGAACCGGAACAGGCTTCCCATCTGGTTATTAAGCCCTTGGAGTGCTTCATCACTCATCTACCTAAGGTCATCTGATCTGGGATAGAAGGCCCAACACCGCTACATGGATGGGGAGAAAAGTCTGGGGATGAAAAAGAATAATGCTAATTCAGAAAATCAGAAGGAAAGTACTTTCATTTTAATAAGTTTATCGCAAATTCTTCCTTGATTATGAGTACGTGGCAATGAAAGGTGATGTGGAATATGACATTACTTCTTGCCCCTTGTCGTCCAATGGATTGTGGAAAGTAAAAGCAAAGTAAAGCCCTGGGTGAAATCTGGACTGGATAGTTATGAAAATTTTCTCAAGCATTTAACAGCATTCCTGTTTCACTGTTTACGAAAACCTGCAGTACTAACCATTTGGTTTTGATTGTTGTTCAATATTAGATTACCTTGTACACTTTTCTTAATCTGATGATTCCCCGCTGTTGAAACCCAGTATATTCTTATTGCAGTATTTGCTTGAGGGCAAGCAAAGGTTAAGTGTGAGAAAGTTGATAAGCCGGTAATTTATCTATGTCTATGGGGTTATTTGTGCTTAATTTGTTATTATTTGTTATTAAATTCCCGTCTTATGGTTATTTTTATTTTGCTTCTACTTGCAATTGTCTTCTATGATGGGTTTATGTGTTTTTCAGGTGAAAATCTCAAGAAAACGTGTTCCCGATCATTGTAATGTTTTTTCTGGACTGTCAAACATGTTGAACAGAGTGAAGACATGCAATTTTAGGTTGGGTCCGGGACCTTGCACAGACCTTAAGTCCCGGACCAACCATTGGTGTACTCTCGGCCGTTTGAAGACGGTCCGATGTGACTTGATACATACTAGTCCCGACCAGACAAGGGCATTGATCTCGACTATTTGAAGATGGTCCAGGACTTGATACAAACCCTAAGTCCCGGACCATACAAAGACGTTACTCTCGACCTATTTTAAGGACTGGTCCGGGACTTGATACAAATCCTAAGTCCCGGACATACTTGGAAATGAACTACTCGGCGGATTTTAGAGGCTGGTCCGGGACCTTGTACTCAGACCATGTCCCGGACCAATTAGATAAAACGTGCCCAGACTCTGCGTGGAAGGAAGAAATTGAAGATAGAGTTTTGAATGTTATAAAAGCAGAGGCCTGCCTAACGTGGAGGCATGCTTGGATACACCACAGAGCTCAGTTTTACACAGAAGAGAAAGGAGAGAGAGAAAGGTTGAGTCTTGGGCAGATCTTGGAGACTATCAACAAGAGAAGGCTGAAGGAAGAACATAGAATTCACGGCGGCTACTGACATTAGAGTTTCTTCTTGTTCTTGCTTCCCTGAGTCTTTTCTATTCAACTTGTGCATTGTTATTATGGATATGTCTGAGTAGTCTCTTTTAATTCCGATTTGCTATGTATCCCTAGATTGACTATTCCTGTACCTTTGTGATTTTCTGCAATTCGATTGAATAAAGTTATTTTCCTTGCTTAATTTTCTTAATCGTTATAATCTGACCAATTATAAAGATTAGTATTTTGTTAGCTTATAAATGACGACTGCGGCTTTCAATTGAATACAGGAAAATAACCGGTTAGTATAGAGATGGTAATTCCTCTAAATTGCTAATTGATCGTTAATCTAGATTGTTCTTAAGGCGGTTAGTAAACAGTGGGTTCGTAACGAGAGTTAGAATTCGGTCTTTACTAACTAGAATTTGCTGAGCGGGAGACCAGAGGTAAATTATCTTTGTTCTAGGGTTTTATTCATAATTGTCTTGGAAATAACTTAGGGATAGGAATTACATATTTAGGGAGAAGTAGTAAACCGGGATTTCTTTCCCAAATCAGTTTTGAAACAATTATTTTCTTGCTTTTTAATGCTTTACATTCTGTCTACAGCTTTTATTTATCATCAAATCAAAACCCCCAATTTCCTGTTTTAATTTGTTACTTAGTATTTTTATTTCTTTTCCGGTTAGTAAAGATTACAACTAGACATCGCCTCCTCTGGTTCGATACTTAGGGAATACTCTCTATTAAAACTTGATAGAATCGACCGGTACACTTGCTGTTAGGTTTTATCCCAACAGCATGGTTTGCGACTTGTTATTTATGCCAATTAGGATTTATTGTACATGGACCGGTCAACGGATTAATCAAGATTCCTGAGTTTATTATAGAATTAGGGAAGAGTTTAATCCGGGGTTCTTATTTAGATTTAAGAGTTTTATTCTTTATTTAGTTTAGTTTTACTATTTTATTATTTTATGATAGTTTGTTGAGTTATTCTTTTAATTGAATTAATAAAACCTTAAAAAGTGACATTTCTTGTTTTCTTAATTTAATTTAGTTTCTCAGTTAGTAAATAAACTGTCAATTAATTGAACGAGGTCCTTGAGATCGACAACCCCCACTAATTCACTATGTCGCAAAACAATAGGTACACTACCTAGGTAGACCTAGCAAACGGGTTACCCGTTCGGGTTTTGGGTCATATTTTTCGGGTCAATATCTGTTCGGATCATTCAGGTTTGGGTCAAATCGGGTTTGGGTTGTAATAGTGTCAGATAGAATCGGGTTTCGGTTATTTCGGGTCATGGTTATTATTTTTTGACAAAATTATTAAATATATGTACCTAATTTCTATAAGAATATACTACATATAAATTACAGATAAGTCAATACAATACCTATTTGGAATTTCATTCGGATATAATAAGTTTGAATCAAGTTTTTTGCCATATTTATTAGGGTCATTCAGGTTTGGGACAATTTTTTATCACTATTATTTCATGTTATCCGAGTTTAGCTAATTTTTAATTACTATTATTTCGGGTCCATTTCGGGTTCGGGTCATTTGGGTTTTACCCAATCGGGTTTCGGGTTTATTATATTTAAATATTTTCAGGTTTCAGTCGGGTTTCGTGTTCAGATAAAACAGACGGGTTTTCGGGTTGGGTCAAATTTTGACAACTCTATGCCTAGGTAGAGATAGCCACATATTTCTGCTACAGTATGGGCACATGAGGTTTGGTGAATAATACCCAAGGATTAAAATAAAGTTCTACCTTCATTGGAACTTCCAAGTTTGTATGCATGATCAGATATAAAGGTTTTTATGCTTTTTCCAAATTGTCTTTCTGTATACTTGCTGAAGTATTTGATGAAATCAAAAGCATCAGCTTTGGTTTTAAGAAATTTAATCCATAGAGCTCTTGATTTATCATCCACCACACTCATAAAGTATCTATTATTATCATGTGTAGCATTTCTTAAAGGACCGCAAATGTCTAGATGCACAAGATCAAAAATTTATTGTTGTTGGTAAGAGAATTGTTTAAAGGTAATGTAAGTTCTTTAGCTCTTTGACAAGTATCACAAACAAAACCAGAAGGAACATCTCTTTTATTAATGGTCTTTAGTATACACATCTTTTCAACAGGAGTGTGGCCTATACGATTGTGCCATATGATAACATTTTTATGGACATAAGAGATTGCATTATGTTGTGATACATCATCAATAACATATGGATTTCCTAAATCTAGGACAATAGATCTATTCTAGTCTTAACTAGTTACAACTGAGCTAAGAATCTAAAAATTATCTAAACTATCATGCTTAAGAAATATTATCCTTTTATAACTCTACCAAACAAAGTATAAGCTGCATATTTTAGCACCTGCAAAAAATAAGTATCGACATATGTGACAAGACTGGCATTAATGTGCAACAGAAGTTTACGAAATGAAAGAAGGTTGAATTTGAAAGTTTTTACATGCAAAACATCATATAAGATGAAAGTTTTATTCATCCTAACAGAGCCTATCCCTTGTATTTGACTGGGATGGCCATCAGCCATTGTAACACTTAAGAAGCATGCAGTATAACTATCTACAAGAAAAAGGTTTTTTCCCATAAACGTGATCAGTGGCCCCTGTATCGTTTATACATTCATTTTTATGCAACTGGAAATTTTGCACTCGGTTTGTTTGCAGTAATCCAAGCATTTGAGTTCAAGAGCTTCATACCTGAGAACTGATTTTCAAAACCAGTTTCTGTTTCCAAACTTTCTCCCATGGTGGTCCGGAGGTATGACATCAAAGAGGTGAGTTAGCCTTTGCTGATTCCTGGGATTTTGACCTTCTTGTTTTGAAGATGTGCCACCGAAGCATTGAGGGTATCGACACTCATTCCTGGAACAGGATTGAGATTATCGTCTCCATTCTGTTGGATTTCATTTTCTGAAGTTGCTTCTTCTTCTGCAACGACTCCACTAAAGTGATTCTTAGTTTTATCTCCCTTCCAGTGTGGAGAAAATCCACGAATCCAGTAACAATCGTCATACTGGTGACCCAATTTCTCACACTTGGAACACCGTATCTTCTTGGTGTTGACTTTTCCTTGATTGTTGGTTCTTTCCATTGAGTTGGATGAAGAGGGGGAATCGTAGAAAGCCAAGGGCTTTGACTCAGGTCGACGCGTCTTGTATGCTTGGTGTTGAGATTCTTCCTGTCTGAACATGGAGTATACACATTCAAGATAAGGAAGAGTGTTGATGTTATTTTGATCGGCAAACTCAGTAAACTGAACATTACGATGGGTTCAGTATGGAACTGACAACTGGAAAAACATAAATATCTACTAAATCTTTAATGATAAGAAAATTGTTAAAGATAAATATTCTCTTAGTTCACGCCTATTTAACGGAACAATAATTAAGAATCTAGGGTTAGGGCAACAAAGGCAAAAAGCGTGAGTTTTAGATTGTATTCTAGGAAATCCTTTGTAAGCGACTTTGAGAGATTTGCCACAGGATTATTGGAAGAAGAAAGAACCTCTGAGTGTGTTCTTGAGTTTGTCGTTAAGTTAGGATTGTATTCCCAACGTGTCAAGATACGGTGAGAGTGAGTTCACGAGTATTGTTGAGAAAGATTTCTCAACGTGATACACTTGTATCTTGTGTGATACGTGAATTATATTTAGTACATCATTTTCCGTCTACTCATTTGTTTCTACTTGTTATCCCATCAGTCCTATATTCATCTAGTAGGAACTTTCAATTGGTATCAGAGTCTAGTAACCCTCTACACCAAAGAAACTTCTTCAGGGTTGATCGCGATGAATTCCTACTGTGTTAAACCCCTGAAGATTACCAAGTTCAACTACACCAACTGGTGTGAGCAGAAGGAAGACCAGTTAATTTCCATTGACTTACAGCTGTGGGACGTAGTGACTGAAGGCGATTTGAAGCCCAAGGTTGAGGAGAATGGTGTTTCCAAAGAAAAACCAAGAGCCAGCTGGAATGAGGATGACAACAAAATGATAAGCAAGAATAGACAAGCTCGCAGGATCATCATGTCGTCACTGTCAGACTCAGACCAACAGAAAGTATTGGGTTTACGAACCGCTAAAGAAGTATGGAAGTTTCTTAAAACAGCATATGCTGGTACTGACTCGGTCAAAAAGGCTAAAGCAAAACAACTCAAGAGACAAATTGATAACTTTAAGATGTTTGAGGGAGAGACACTCTCAGAAACACTTGAACGATTCGACAAGATACTGTGCGAGCTCATGACTGTTGGAGAAATACTCAGTAATACTGTTATTAATGAGATATTTCTAAACAACTTATGAAGAATGACTAAACTTCACTACTCTTTTGGAATCCACAAAAGATCTTTCCAAATTGTCCTTTGAAGAATTGAGTTCAAAACTGATAGTTTATGAAGGAAAGATGAGAGGCGAGCTAGTAAGTTCAAGTGCAGTCAAAGACTTAGCCTTGAAAGCTAAGAAAGTAACGAACGAGGTTGAAGATGAAGAAACAAATGAAGATGAGGAGATAACCATGATTGTTAATGGAATTAGGAGAATATTTAGTGATAGGAGAGGATTAGGATCAAGGTCTGACAAGCACAAATCCAAAAAGGAGCAAATTATATGTTTTCGGTATAGTACACCAGGACATATAGTTAAAGATTGTACTCTCAAACCAAAGGAAAGTTTCAATGACAAAGTGAAGAAATCCACTAAAGCTGCAGCAGTAGCATGGGGACAAGATGTCTCAGACTCAGACTCAGAGAACGAAGAGACAACACAGGTCTGTATGACTGGTCTGGTTGAAGATGATGAGAAAGTTAGCTTGACGTCGGATGGGAATTTTTGCATGATGGCAAGCGAAGGATGGCAAGGAGTCATTGAAGGTGATAAGGTACGTCCCAATCACATTGAAGATGCATTTAATTCTTTATCTAAGACAGAGCTCTTTAATTTGCTGACCACTGTTGTTGAAATACCCCAAACCTAGTAATGTTGTTTAAACACCTAAGTAGGGTGTAATAAGACTAAAAAGAGTCTTAGAAACCTTAGTAAACAAATTTAAACAAAAGGAAACACAAATGTGCTTTAAAGTCAATAAGAGCCAAAATGTGCTCTAAGCTTGGGATAAACTTGGGTAAGACCTAATGAGCTTACCAAGACCTCATTTATATACTAATGAACATATTAAACCAATTACCAAAGAAAACCAAGCTTGAAAACAAGTTAAAACACAAAATGTGCTTTAAGAAGTCTTAAAGCACGTTTTTGAAAAATTGTCTTGTAAATGAGTTTTGAGTGGCTAAATGTCCATCATTACTCTTAAATATATATGTGTACTATATAGTATCACATTTGGGTGGCTATATTAATGGGAAATCAAAAATTTCACTTCTAAATGCCTTGTTTAGGTGAATAGTAACTTTTACAAGCTAGTTTATAACATATGTTGTATTAAGTAATTAAATTGACAAACAAAGACTAAAACACCCTCACACTAATAAAGGGGGCCGGTTTTCTAAGTGTGTGACTCACCACTCTTTAGTTGATAATATAAGTAAGTAAAGAAAATTAATTAAACTTACTTTTTACTTTATAAGCATAAATATCTCCTTAAAGCAAATTCTATCTTCATTCTCTCATTTCTTTCCTTCATTCACACGGTTTCCCACCTCTCTTCTTCCTTCTTCCTTGTTCTCTCACGGTAATACCACCACCACCATTAGAACTCTAGCTTTGACCACTTGTAAAATCTTGCTCACTTGTCCAAATCAAAAACAAACACCACCAATCTCTTCCTCTCATCAAGCTCTTCATTCCTATCTTCTCAAAACTAAAGAGCCCCATTTCGGTGCCAAGGTGTTCCACCATTGAAGGAGCTTGAGCTTGTATTTTGACATATTGTTGATCTCCTTTGCTTCTAGGTAAGGAATCTCAAAGAAAAATCATGTTTCCTCCATGTTCTTACCTTGACCGAAAATACACATTGATATAGCTCCTTGTGTGACTTTGTTCTAGCTTCATTTCAACTCTTCATGGACTAGGTGGAGTCCCCTCTTGTTATATATCCAAACTCTCTTCAAAGATCAAGGTAAAACAACTACATTAATGTTTTTGAAACAATGTAAAATTAGGGTTTACAATGAGATGAAGCCTATAGCTTGATTACTCATTATAATGTTTGTACATTGTCTAGAACTTGACAAGGAATCAAAATACCATACGGTTTTGTAAGGAAACAAGAAGGAAGTGTTTTGGAAAAAGAGGTAAATCTACTAACTTAATGTTGTTTAATGCCCTAGGAGAAATGAGCTCATAAATGCTTATTAAAACTACCTAAAGAGCAAATGGTAAATGACCTAGTAAATGTTCTCAAGGAGACTAGTAAATACCTTATGTCTTGTTGTATGTAATCGCAGGTTAAAGGCATTTATATTGTGGAAATTCAGTGTTTATGATTTAAGCACTTTAAGGGCCTAAGAGCCATGCATTTTAAGGGCCTAAGTGCCATGCAATTTAAGTTATGCACTAAATTGTGATGTAGTGTGAATTTGGTGTAGTTGTGTAAGAAAGTGTTCTAGATGTTTTTGTGTGTTTAATGGAGAAAACAAGTGTTTAGGCTTAGTAATGTTCTAGGGGAATCCATGTCAAAATTTAGGTAAAAAGCAAGAAGTTTTAAGTGTTACATAAGATTTGGTGAGTTAGAAAATGTAGGAAATGAATAAGGAGTTCAAGATGTTGTAAAGGAATTTTGATGAACTAGGAAGTGTTCTAGAGTGTAATAAGGACTTAGACATGATCTTGAGGTTCTAGCAAGTACCAAAGCCACTTAGGGACTTAGGTAAATACTTAGGCAAACTTTGGTAATAAGGAGAAAGTGTAAACTTGGAAAAGAATTGTTAAGATGAATATAAGGAGTTGGTAGTGAGAGATGATGCTTGGGAGATGATGTTAAAATAAGGAGAAAGCATTTTGGGATAGTGGCTATCTTAGGTATGAAACACCACTTGCAAAACTAGGAGAAAATATTGTAAGTGTTAGGAATTTTGTGAAGGAATAAGTAAAGGCTTAAGGAATTGGAAAATGAGTTTTATGAGTGTTTAAAGATGTCTTAAGTTGTGTTTAAAGTACCCAAATGAGGTTAGGAAGTACTAGGTTATATGGGGTGAAGTTTGGAGTTGAATGTAAAAAGGAAAACAAAGATTTGGGGCCGACCGGACTTGCGACCGGACTTGCAAGCTCGGTCGGGACCTGTTTACCCTGCGAAAATTGGCTTCTGGAACGGACCGACCTTGGGACCGGACTTGCAAGGTCGGTCGGGCTTGTAAATTGTGTACGGATTGAGTTACTGGAATCGACCGGACATAGGACCGGACTTGGCAAGTCCGGTCGGGCTGAATTTCCGAAGGGGAGAAACTCTCTGGAATCGACCGGACATGGACAAGTCCGGTCGGCAAGTCCGGTCGGACCAAAACTTGTAAAAAAAAAAAACAGAAAAGAATGTGACTTATGTAGTTAACCCTAGGGTGTATAATGAAGGTAACCTAGGGTAAGATAGACATTAAAACATGTCATACAATCATGTTAAATACTTAGTAAGTCTGAAGTTAAATAAATAATTAACCGACATTACTAATGTGTTTAGGATTCTCTCAAGGTGGAAATCAGTCGAGGCAAGGACCAAGGTATGGTTTTCTTGCAGTCTGTTGCCTACCGGTTTACACCGGCTTGTGTGTTGGTTGCTTTCTGTGTGTTTATGACTTTGTAAGATTAAACCATGTAAAGATTTACCGTTGTTAAATATCATTATGTTGTTGAGTATGACTCTTTCTTCCCTTGTGTGTGCCTAACAAGACCTGACCTGTGATTGTGAATTGTTTGTTGTGATTCGATGATGAACTACTAACAAGGGCTAATGGGGGAAGTGAGGAGTCCGGTCTGTTCCGGCCACGCGTGTGGGTATGAGAGTCGATGTCATAACCGATTCGATTCTCTCTGTATGTTATGGTTAAGTTTCCAATTTGGTTTCTAACCTTCCCTTTAGCTTAACCAAGACTATTTTACTGACTCACCTCGGGCCACAGGGGCATACTATGTATTATTTCGGTGTGCTTGGATCACTATATCCGAGGCACCTTGTGTTAAGTTAACTGTCCAATCTAACCGGACGGTAACGAGTTATGTAACGAGCTAAGTATGAGCGTGGCAACATTCTCTAGGCTCTCAATGGGGACTAATTGTGTTGGTTCTCTTCCTAAAAGGAATTGTATGTTTGTGAAGTGTGTTATGATGTGTACAATACCCGTGTTATGTTATATGTATGTGTGTGTTTTAAAATAAATACCATGTCATCATGACAAATAGTTGCGCGCATTCCGGTAGTCGATGGACATGCGCGTTAACCATGCCAGCCAAGGGTTGCTGACCCCCTCGGGGGATCCATATTCCTTTACTGCAGGATGAGGATCGAAGAAGCAGAGTGGCTCTAGATCTAGAGAGTAGTTTACTTTTGGAATACTTTTGGATGTTGCCCGGGTTGCGCCTTGCTCCCGTGGCGTATTATAGACTTGTTTATGATGGTTACAGTGACGGTATACGGTTGAAAGGATTTTGTAAACACTCGTATTATGTTGATGTATATATATGGTTACTAGTTCTATGCTCGGGAGTCTGATCATCAGACCGGTACAATTGTATTTATTCAGCCTTGTTAGCCACGTGGGTGGTTGACGGCATTGTAGCACCAATCGTTTAGTTACCGTTTAGTTGTTTATTTCCGCTGCGATTCCGTATAGTTATGGCGTAGGGGTGTTACAAAAAGTGGTATCAGAGCGAAGTATCGCTCTGATGACTAGAATACCGAGCTTAGGGATATACCGAGTTAGGAAACCTAACTACAGATACCTAAGTGAACAGATTTGGAAAGGTTGACCACTAACTAAGTGTGGAGATACCTTATTATCGGGAAGCGTTACAATCGTTGGACCGATAAGTGTGCAAGCATAATGCTAATGAGATGTTCATATGAATTCAGATGGCAGGTAGACCACGAGGTACAGGCCGCGGGCGCGGTACTGGAGGTATGGGGACCAGGGTGATGATACTACGGCACAGACTATGGCTGAGGCAGTTGCAGCCGCCGTAGTCAGCTGGTACCCGACTTAGTTGCTGCTATACAGCAAGGGCGACAGCCCGGAGTTCAGCCACCGCCCACCGCCACGAGAGACCAATTGGGTCAAGGCGTTGGCTGATCTGAGGCCGCCCTCATTCAGTGGGGAGACAGATCCCCGTAAGCTCGAGGCATACATCTCCGAATGGAGAGCCTTCGAAACCTAGCACCACCTGAGCAGGTCAAGGTACGACTTGCTGCTTACTACTTGAAGGGCCGGCACAAAATGGGGAAGCTTGTGCGCGAGGGTTAGAGTTGCTGACCCGACGTTTCAGTGGAGGGAGTACACGGCTCTGCTGCGAGCAAATAATACCCTATACATGTGCAAGAGGCCAAGCGCCTGGAGTTGGATAATCTGAGACAAGGGGATAAGATGACGGTAGATGAGTACTACTCAGCCTTCATCGGACTTATCCACCTGCTACCGGATCTGGGTTACTCAGACCGGATCCTTGTGAACCGTTCTCTACAACGGACTGAACTATCGCCTACGCTACGGCATGGGGCCTACAGGATTTACCACTTTGCAGGTAAAGGAAACTACAGTGTAATGTGAATAAGTGGTACAAAGTGTTAATGTGTTGTGAGTTTATTTGCCGGGGCATAACTGACACCCTAAGTATAGGAGTGCTATCATGCCGCTGCTATTGTGGAGATCACCGTCCGTCTGAGGGACGAGGAGAGTGCGCTCAAGCGCAAGGCTCAGAACGAGGGCCAAGGCAGCAAGGGCAGTGGGGAGGGAAGAAGAAGAAATCATACCCCCAGTCC
>JAIOTZ010001999.1:0-25471 GCA_023374045.1 Limonium bicolor
CATTCTCCCAATTAGGTCCGATTTTTTTGCTCCCAAATAAAACCCATGACCAAGTTAATAAAGTCCATAATCAGTCAAAAAACCCTACAACATGGACATCTTCTTGAAGGAGCCGGTTACAACACGACGGTATGGGTATTTTTGTTGGAAAGAGCCGATTGTCCCCGATGAACTCCTCGGTACTCAAAACTGAAGAACTCATGGCAATTTCGAAAACTCCCACTGGCGAACAAGAATGCCCATGCTCTTCTTCCTCAAAAGGCGAAAGAATTCCACACCCCCGGTCGGCTCCCATTCTCAAGAAATGACCGTGAAACTCTTCCCCCACCTCGACCTTCAAATGGAGGAACCCAAAAACAAAAACTCAGCCCGGAGATCTTCTCCCAAGCCGTCTTCTTCTCCAAGCCTGGTATCACTCTCCTCTTGACATTGCTTCTAAAATCGAGATCAAATCCCACTTCTCTCTATTTTCTATCAGCCATTTCTTCTTCCTTGAACAAGGAACTTGAATGCTCTGCGCCTTCCTCCATCGTTTTCTCGTGTTCGCTCCTCTAAAGAGTTAAATCGATGGAGTTTTACGTCTCAATCGCCTGACCAAAGACGGGGAAAAAATCTCCTCATTTCGACCGGATTCTCAATCACCTCGGTGGAATCTCATCGACTCCCTCAACCTCAACTCAGCTTCATGACTCAAAGAAAAAGCTGCTCCAAAACTTCAAAAACCTGGGCCTGAACTCTAGAATTCCGGTAGGGGCACCAGCTCCTTCTTCGATTTCTTCTTCTCGGTGATTCCTTCTCCTTCTTCATCTTCAACATGTCAACCTTGCTACCCCCAATGCTTTCCTGTGCGGTCGTCTTCTTCACCCGCCTCCACTCTTTCTAAAAAACTCATTCTCTTCATCTCCCTCGATTAACCGCCGCCTCATTCATTCTCTTTGCTCCCGACGATGGTAATTTGCAACCAAACTGGCGATACAAGGAACGCAACTCCTGCGCTCTCTTCATCATCTCAACCGGTGAACGAAGAACAGATGGCTCTGCACCTTTTCAACCACTTCCCTCTCAATTTTACAATCCCAACTGGCGAGCAAGCAACATACACGCTCCGCGCCTTCATCATTCCCTTCACCGACGGGAATTTTGTAGCCTAACCTGGGAACAAAGAGCCAGGCGAATGAGGAACAATCTGTTGCCTCTGTTCCTTTCTCGTCATCAACGGGATTTGGAAACTTAACATGCGATCTCGATTTTGCAATCCTACTGGCGAATAGGAAGCGAATCGGCCCCACCTCGCATCATTCTCTTTCACTGACGGTAATCTTGCAACCTGGCCGGCGAGACAAGGGACGTCTGCTGCCCCGTTCTTCTTCAGCTCCAGTCATTTTTTTCTATGTTTGCTCCATGGCTCTACACGACAACTGAAAACAACGGAACTCACAAAATCCCCACTCACATCTCTTGGATTCAAGGTTGTATTTCTCTGTTCATATCGTGTGTCTCGGTTTTTATTTTCTTTTCTTTTTTTTAATATTCCTCAGTTCATTATACTATCCACTTACCCCTTCACTTTCTTAATGTCTCTGTTTAACTGATATACTGTATATAAGCATTGTCCAGATGTTGTACGACCATTAAAGAGTTGTGTGAGCGCCTCTGTCTAATCATGTATATAAAATATGTTATACACCCAGGTTGCCTGATTAACCTTGACATGTCTGCAGGTTACCGATTCCTGCTTTGTCATTCTTGAGCAAAAATACGCAGGCAGATTCATTAGCGTACTTTTCTGCTCTTCTCGGTTGGAATGGTAATATCACAATTGTTGTGGTTTCATCTGTGCAGAAATTTGAGTATCACACTTTGACTGACAGAAAGTTTAGTCTGCTGTATGGGCCGAATCAACATTATGAGCGAAGTCTTGCTTTGTCTGTTCGTTTTTTTTTTACTGACAAGCATTCTTAACTTGAATTTGCGTTTCTGTAGTTGTTTCCTTCTTTTGCAGGAAATTACTTGTGTTCTCCTTTGGGGTACTGGATCCTAATCCTTATCATCCCTTAGACATGCGTATTGTTTACTGTTTGTTTGCTGTTCCACCATCATTCCACGGATTCTAATACTTATGTTTATAGTGATTGAGTTTTATTCTCGTTTTGTGATGTGTGCTCGTTCATGTACTGGTCCAACATGTTTAAAATTAATCATTCTGCTAGTTTGTTTCATAATGCGATGTCTATCTTCGAGCATATGTATAGCTCTGCTCAAATTCTGAATTTCGATTGTCTAAGTGTACTGGGGAGTGAAAGAAACCAAACCAATGAATAACCCTGTGCTTAAGGTCTACATCTTGCCTGTCTGCTTATTCGTCCTTGTTCGAGGAAAAAAAATTTGCATGAAAAATAAAGCGATAGGCCTGTTCAAAAGGGGAGATGGTGGAACAATATTTTTAATGAGTCGTCTTCCATTGAAACTGATTAGCAAAGTTAGGTTGAACTTAGAATTTGTCGATGAAAGGAAGCTGATGAATTAGCTTAAGTAACTTAAGTTTTGATCTGAATTTACTTGAGTTTTTAATTAAGCTTTGTTCCTTGTTAATTTATCATTCCAGCTATTCAATAACAATGAAACTGATTCTGATTTCAGTTAGCTTTCTTTCCCATTTCTGATATACGTTTCACTCATGTTGATTGCTTTGTGCTATACTTGTACATGTTTTATGGCTCTTCTTCAATATTGAATTCTTCCTTGTATTTTCTAACTATCATTAAACCCTAGTTATTATGTCCTTTAGGTCCAAGCCATTAGGATAGAGGGGGTCCCCCATACTTGATTGGTCAATGACCAATCTCTTGGTGGTGATACCCCTAAACCCTAAAACACACATCTGAACTACGTATATATGTATATGTATATAACAAATTTTTCTTTAGGCCATTCGGTTCCTAAAATTCAAAATCTCTCATCAAACATTCTAGCCCAAACCAGTTTGGCCCAAGCCCAATTTGGGCCCAAATCCAATTCGACCCAAACCCATTCGGCCCAAGCCAGATTCAGGCCCAGACCCACTTCGAACCCAAACCCACACCCACACAAAACCAGCCCAATTCAGCAGCTTAGCCCAAGACCCCCTCAAGTGCAACCCACGGCTCAGGCCAACAGCCCACGGTCCAAGCCCAAAACCCACGACCCAAGGCCCAAGTCCAAACCCCAAATCGGCCCAAATTACCCAACCGGCCCAAGCCCAAACAAGGCCCAAGTCCAAACCCAAATCGGCCCAAATTACCCAACCGGCCCAAGCCCAAACAAGGCCCAAGTCCAAAACCAAACTCGACCCACAAGCCCAAACCTGGCCCAAAACCCGAACTTGGCCCACTAAGCCCAAGCTGGCCCACTAAGCCCAAGTCGGCCCAAAACCAAGCCCACAAAGATCAAACCAAGTCTACAAGAATCAAACCAAAAAAAATCAAACCAAGTCCACAAGAATCAAACCAAAAAAATCAAACCAAGTCCACAAGAATCAAACCAAAAAAAAATCAAACCAAGTCCACAAGAATCAAACCAAAAAAATCAAACCAAGTCCATAAGAATCAAACCAAGTCCACAAGAATCAAAACTTGACCCGAATGTCGATCTTGATCGAAATTTTACCTTGACCCCACTTTGACCCAGTTTGACTTTGACCAAGTCTAACTTTAACCCGGCCCATTTTCTAATCTCGGCCCAAACCCAATTCAACCCAATTCCATTCAGTTCAAACCCAATTCAATTCAAATCCAATTTGTTTTCAATCTCAATTCAGTTCAATTTTGACACATTCACTTCAAACCCAATTTGTAAATTCCTTTCAGAACCCAAAAACCAAAAAAAGAATTTCAAACCACCATTTATTCAAATTTCATCAAGTTTTCAAAGAAACCATTTTGTGGAATTTTAAAGGAAAAACTCTTCTCACATCACAGAAAACTCTTCTCAAAATGCAGAAAGTTCTTCTCACATATACAGAAAGTTTTCTCCTAAAATATTTCTCAAAATCAGTGTTTCTTTACAGAGAATTCCGAACAACTTCAAACACTTTCCAACTCAGTTTTTAAGCTCAAAAAATAAATTGTTTTCGGGGAACATGTAACGTCTAACACCTTCAAAGAACGTTTTCTTCCTTGTTAGACATCACTTGTCTCTCTTCTAAATAAAAATCCGAGGCGGGGCACTGGGGTCGTAATCTCCCTTGTCGCAGTCTGGATCTCTTTAGGCGGGGCATTAGGGTGACAAACCTCCCCTAATTGCAGCCTAGTTTTCTACAAGGCAGGGTGCTAGGGAAGTAACGACCTTCCTAGTTGCAGCTGGGATTTTAGAATCGTTTAACTCCCTTCCACTCGATTTCAATGTTTTTGGTTTTTAACGTTTTAAAACCCGAAGTTAGAGACGTTATTAGGGTTCGACCGAGAACATCTCATTCATGGTGTTTCTCTCTGAATCCTATTATAAATTCATTGCCCCATCTTTCGAGCCTCGGCACTTACCATTAATTAAGTGTCGTGTTCGAGGGGGTACATAGGGTAATCCCTCGGATTATCCGCCCTTTTACAATAAAATGATTTTCCTCAATCGCTTTCAAACCTCAAATCTAAAAAACTCGGGATCTCTATTCAAATACCAATTGCCCCACACATTCAAATAATCTTCAAAACTCCAAACCATCAGACTCCAAGTCTTGTCTATTCACTCAACACTCATTCTCTCTTCCTATCCTATCCTATCTATCCTTGGCTTTTAAATGAATCTCTCTAAGAAGGTTTTGAAAGAAGGTAATCCCGACGATTGGAGACCGAGGTTTCCTCGGGCACCAATCCAAGGTTGTGGTCATTGCCACTTCCGAGGGGTGTAACCCAGTGCGAACCCGCATAGAATCTCTGCAAACGACCAGATAAGTCCTATCCATAGGTAATAATTTCAGAGTCAACCAACGGTTCCTAGAACCCGATCTTCCTTCCTAGTTATCATAGGTCAAACTAGGTGGCGACTCTATTCAACTTCCGCCTTAGGGCATAAGTCCGCGTGGAGCCCATTGAGAGCGGGTGTAGTGCTCACTAGCATTCCCCTTATGCTTTCTGGGAAAGACGGACGATTTAGTAGGTGTTTGAGGGCTGCCATGAATAACGGGTCTCACCCTCCACAGAATGGCAGTTTCTAGGATCTAGGCTTTTTAGTCATACTATATTTAGATAGACCCCTCTCATACCGAAAAATCACCCTCCACAGAATGGCGACTCCGCTGGGGAGAACTTGAGTAAGTTTTTCTCAAACTCAAGGAAGACTGAACTGCATTCAAAATTGTCGGGCTTTCCCCACTTCTTTCAAAACCTTCAAGAGATTTCTTTTCAAAGCCCCTAGGATTATTCTACTCCACACTTAGAGTGTGTTTCTGATGAGGACAGATAGGATTTATTAGATCCTCAACAAACATGACAACAATTGGGTTAATAATTAGCTCACGATTAGAAAGAGACACTTATGATTGAATGAAGCTAACTTCCCTTTAGGTTAATAAACAACCGATCGGAATTACCGCCTTCAAGACAAAACAGTTAGTAAATAGGGTTGTTTATTCTTCTCTGCTTTATTTACCGCATTCATATTATTGTTGCTTGTTTCGGGGTGAGACGGTCACTGACCTACACCATTACCGCCTTTACATTTACAAGTTGTGAGTGCATGGGTAGCTTAGGACATGCATTCCTCTGTGTCACCCGATTTATCCACGAGTCACGGGATCCCGACCGGTCCACGGTTGATTCCCCATGAGTTGGGTCATTTATATAAATGGCTAAACCCACGGGGCGAGATGGTCATCAACCTACGCCCTGCAGGCTCATGATCCAAAAATACCCTCCATTATCCGAGTCTAAGCCAGCATATAGTAAACTCTAAGCCTTCAGTGTCCAGCTGCCTAATCCGGTGTCTAAGACGGGTTTTACGGGTAGTCACCCCCTTGTATGCCGCCTGTCTGACCACCCTTCTACCTTACCTTGAAGATTGCATGGGCTCAGTTCTCCATTGTTCCTCTGCACCACGGGTGTCTCTAAAGCCCAATGTCACGCTACACGTCCATAGAGGATCCCGTATTTACCGGATACCCATACATGGCACAACGTAGTTAGTGAATAATTTGGACTTTAGACACACCTGACCGTACAGATGACGAGAGACCCGTTCCCATGCAGTACTTCCCTGAGTTTCCCGAAAAGTGGGGTGTTGTCGGATCATCACTGGCCGTGGCGTATGTTTCCTTATCACTTCGGGTATCCTGACCTTTCGAACTTAAGCACTCCGGACTTTCTTGATAACGTGCCTCGCAAGGGGCATAGCAGAGAAAAACCCCGAGAGATGATAGTGAAGGGACGACGGTTCCCCCGGTGAGACGGAGTCATAATTGACCTGGAAAGTGATTATCCCAACATTAACACTTACAGCTCCACATCAAATATAGCCACGATTTACTTTATGTTATACATGTGTGCAAACCACTTTTTCAGACCAATCCGTTTTAAAATGTTCGGAATTCTCGTTTGCATGTCCCTAAAAGCTGTTTTACGAGCTCGTTTAATTTAAGTTCCACAAAATATTTACTCATAAATGGGGTTTTCAAAATTTGTCAATTCTCCTTTAAAAAGTTTATTTCACTAAAATGCTATTTCCAAAACAATTTTCAAAAAAATTGATTTCGAAAAACCTACTTTCTACAAATGAATTTCAAACAACATTCTTCACCAACATTCTTTCAAAATTATTTTGAAAACACATTTCAAGATGTTTTTCACAAATGTATTTCCAAAATAAATGACTTAGTCCCCATGTTGTGACCCGCTATTTTTGAAGTTCATCCCACCTTCAAGAGCAGCGGCCATTACCGTGGAGCGTACTAGTCATTTCGTGTTTTCACAAAAGTGGTGGATTTTCACAATGATTTTGTGCTCAATCATTCACCTTTCCTTTCTCAAAAATATCTCTCATTCCCCACGACGGAGCAAACGAGGTAGCATGAAGATCAACTACGCGGATCGAGCCGGAAATCAGAGGCGCACCAACCCGTGGAGCTAGCCGAGCGACAGGAAGGCCAACACCAACCGTTCAAATATAAAATCAGAGTTGCACCAACCCGAGTCAAGTGACATAAAGACTAGCGACACCGGTTCGAGTTCAAATTGTTGAAAATCAGAAGAACACCAACCCGTTTGGTTTGATCACCGTTTTGCTTCGCTGCAAAAGCCCGAAGACGAGCGAGCAGCCGGTCAAGAGCCCGAAGAATGAGCGAGCAGCCGGTCAAGAACCCAAAGGTGAGTGAGCATCCAACCAGGAGGCCGAGCGTTAGCAGTCATTCAGAAGCCCGAAGACGGACCGGAAGAGTTCAGAAGAAGTTTAGTTTAAAACTCCCATTTTAATGACTTTTTTAGAATTGATGATGTATAGGTTTTCCCCTATGATTTCTTTTCTCTCTTTTCCATTTCTAAATAGAGTGCATGTATAGGTGTATACATTCCCTTCGAATTTATTTTAGATCAATGTGTATAGGGTTCCCCACTCCCTATTTTATTTGCGAATGACCGAGCGTCAAAATTCATATTGAGAAAATCCACCACTTTGAAAACACGCGTTTTCGAAATTGTTTTCTAAAACTAGGTTTCTTTTGACATGCACGTATAATAAAAAGAACGAATAAGGGACGACCCCTCACATCTATACATCATTCACCAAGTTTGCTTTATGGGGTGAAAAATTCACGGTCTACAGGAGGCATCCCCTAAATAAACAACACCAACAAATGCAACCGAGCGTAAAACAAAAAAACATGCATTGCATTCATGACAAAAGGGTCACATGCACTTACAGTCAGTTCAAATCATCAGCCTTACATGAATCTCGTCCACACTCACGAGCATCACGCACCCACGTGTTTCATCGTCACTTGCCACACACCAGCCTTCATCCCAATATCTCAACCTCCAAAGCCCGATCTCAGAGGAATAGAAAAGAAAACTGAGCTCAAACCTTTCCCAATCTCAAAGTGTATCATATCGTGGGGCCACCATACGGGAGTTGTCACTCCCCAAAATCCAAAAAAAAAATCATACATCCAAAAATCTCAAAAAATACTGTCTCCGTCATATCGTTAGGCCACCATGCGGGAGTTGTCACTCCCTAAAAATTCAAAAATCTGGAGCCAACCACCAACCCGACCTCGCTCGAGAGTTACTCCTTAGACAACAACCCCAACTGCTAGACCATATCCAGGACCGACACTGACGGGATGAATTTCATGGACCATCAACTGGAACCGACTCAAGCGAGACTAGGTGTAGCCTTACCACTCATGCATTGCATCAAAAAAAAAACATAAAAAACATTCGGTAAAAATCCAAAGTCATCCATCTCCATTCATCATTTTTTCAGCATTTCGTGCATCCTATACATAGTAGTTCCATATTACCACAACAGATTGCATTGTAGATAGTTGCATTTGCATACTCCCGTATCTAAACAACGTCTTTGGCAAAAATCTTGATTGATTGTTTGAATATAGTGTGTGAACCATTTAACTCTTGACCCATCAATGAACACAAGGGTCTAATTAAAATCAGCACCACAGACCAAGTGAGTAGTGTGCGAAGAGCGGTATTTTCCCTTGAATTCTGAATGAGGGTATTGGACCATCCACCGAGCGATGATGGAAGATAGAGCGAGTCCATAGAGGTAAAACCATGAGCGACTTGTGCATTCCTTCAGCACATGGAGAGGCACAGTTCATAGCGAGATCAATGTTGATAACAAGACATGAACTGTGATTCATGCAAAGATCCGAGAATAGTAAGAAAACAATCATTGACTAATGAGAATGACGAGGCACTTAGGAATAAAAACCTTCACAAAACCAAAAAAGCCTTGATTGTCCTGTACATAATCCCTTAGTGAGCCCCGCTGAGCCTTTCATAAAAAAACTCTTTCTTCAAAAAAAACTCCACAACATGCCACCCCACATATACACACTTACCCTGCAATAGAGGATCTCGAAGGAGCCGGAGCCATGGCCCCTCCCTACCATCTCCCACAAAAAGAACAAGGGAAACTTTCGAAAAAATCAGTGAGTCAATGCAACTCCAAAGACAAACACCAAAAAAGAACACCAAAAATGTTCAAGAAGATCGATGAGTCAGTGCAACTCCAAAGCTGAAAGCCAAAATACAAAATAAAGGATGCTTGAGAAAGTTGATGAGCCAAATGCAAATTCAAAAACACAAAAATGAGAAGAAAGTCCAAACCGTACACCAGAAAAGGCAAGAAGGAGATATCCAAATCCAAAGGACCAATGATGTCCCGCAGAAATCAATCAAAGGTTATCAAAAACCAGTCTAACCATTCCACCCGTGGTAAAGGCAAAACACGTCCTCCATTGCACAAGAGCTCCACAATTCCCAAATAAATCCCACAGTCCCGCGTGACATACATCATACCCTTCAGCCCCGTTACAACCCAATAAAGACCTCTGACTCATAGGTTAATGTGCGTTAACCGAAAGTATCAGATCTGAAACATGAATTATAAGATTCATACTTGTTATCGACATGTCCCGTCATACTAAGGGGACCATAAGCGAATGAGTGTGACCTTACACCACAAGGTCTTATGAGTGCGAGTGAATCTTCATTCTAAACACCAAGACACAAACAGCCTACTCTGTTGCAAGTGAGAAATTTGTAAGGATCGGAAAGTCCAGAACCTCAAAAAGGAATTCTAAGGAAAATACTGCTCCGACCATCGAGAGTATCATCATACCAATTAGCACACACAGCTAGACTCACAAGAGATTGACCCATATACCTTCGTGAGAGGAAAGTGATTTGCGCACTCGAACTCAACAATCACTCGAGGTCGAACCAAAGATGTCTTATATTCGTAAACCTCGTATTAATAGAGATAAGGCCATACCTTTTCTCCAAAATTGCATATGCATTTTGCATTGTATCCAACATTTAATACCTGCATGCATCATAGCTCCATCATCAACACCTGACTAGTAAGAATTCTACATAGTCTCGCTGAAAGTCGACTTCAATTGCAGTTTGAAGCGTAATTTTTGATCAAAAGATGTCAACTGGAGCCATCCCAGACCATCATCAAGCTACCTCGAACCATCTCCGAGCTATCTTGGGCTATCCTCAAGCTACATCGAATCAAATTAAAGCCATCCGAGGCAGTACGAAGACAATTCCGGAGCCATCCATCGTCATGCTCGAGTCTCATCAACACCACTCCCAAAGCCAAGCTGGAGCCATGCAGGAGCCATCCTCAAAACATTGAGACCATCCCTAGAACTACACAGGAGCCATCCTCGAATAGTGAAACCATCTCCAGAGCTACACGGGGCCCATCCCAACAGTTCGATAACAATACAGAAGCCACCTCAAATCCATATCGAGCCATTTCGTCACCAGAGCCTTGCCTACATAGTTTCAAACTACGTATGGTCTGATCTCAATACAAAATTGAGTACGTAGGCAGCCCGCCCAGGGTGCGACCACCTCAAGGAAAAATTCCCCTTTTGCTCCTCACTATCCCCAAATAGAGCCATCTCGTAGCCCTTCCCAAAGCCATGCCGAGCTATCCTGGAGCTATCATGAGAGAACCCCTGAAGTCGTAACCGAACCGAAGCCATCCATCCATGACCAAGAAGTTATCAACCACAACAAAAATATCTACCGCATCCAAATACGTCAACACAACAACGGTCCACCAATCACGTCAACCCACCATTCGACTCGAAATCTGAACCAGATCGAAACCCACCAACGATCCTGAAAATCCCCATTCAAATCAAACCCATCAACCATCCCAGAGTCATTGCTCACAAGGGAGTCACATATCAAACCGGAGCCATCTGACCACACTGGAGCCACCCGACCGCAATGGGGCCATTCGATCATACCAAGGCCATTTGATCATATCAAAGTTATTTGGCCATGTCAAAACCACCGAGTTCCCAAAGTCGCTCATTCACAAAAAAAACCATCCATTCAGAAACCAATCACAAAATCACAAAAACCAAAACTCGAGAGCCATACCGGAGCCATCTCGAACTCTGGAGCCAAGAGTCATACCAAATCCCGAAACCAAGTGCACATCGGGCCAAGACCACCAAAAACAAAACCAAAACAAAAAACCTCAGGAGCCATACCGGAGTCATCTCGGAACTCTAGAGCCAGGAGTCCTATCAAATCCCGAAACTATAGTGCACATCGGGCGAGACTATCAAAGCAAAACCAAAGCACAAGTCCCACACTGACAAAGTCAAGGGCCACATCAACAAAAAACATTCGACTATCACATCCCTCATGAAAACAACCGAAAAGCATCCAATCCCGGATCAATCCACAATCAAAGCCATCCTCAAATCAATCTACCACCACAAACAACTTCAGATTAACCACTTGCCGCAGTGAGTTTCGTACAACTCCTTCAATGCATTCTAGGCCCGTCATCAGTCCTAGAGCTAGACACCGAGACCTAGTTGAGGCCCGTCGTTAGCCCTCATGCATAACTTATATACCGTTTGTATTCTAGGCCCGTCTTTAGTCCTAGAGCTAGACATCGAGATCTAGTTGAGGCCCGTCGTTAGTCCTCATACAATTCGAAGATGCATTCTAGGCCCGTCATCAGTCCTAGAGCTAGACACCGAGATCTAGTTGAGGCCCGTCGTTAGCCCTCATGCATAACTTATATACCGGTTGTATTCTAGGCCCGTCTTTAGTCCTAGAGCTAGACATCAAGATCTAGTTGAGGCCCGTCATTAGTCCTCATGCAATTCGAAGATGCATTCTAGGCCCGTCATCAGTCCTAGAGCTAGACACCCAGATCTAGTTGAGGCCCGTATTTAGTCCTCATGCATAGGTAGATTGGTCGTATTCTAGTCTTTAGACCTAGCTAGACACCGAGATCTAGTTGAGGCCCGTCGTTAGTCCTCATACCATCAACTATCATATTCTAGGCCCGTCATAAGTCCTAGCGCTAGACACCGAAGTCTAGTCGGGGCCCGTCGTAAGTCCCCACTCGTATGGTACTCATATCTCACACTTGGGAATGCCCCAAGCTGCAGTGAGAATTTTTGGCGTCCCGTCAACCTTGATCCAATTCTACAAGTCTCCTATTGCAGAATTGAATCAAGGGGAGCCATCTGTAGACACCAAAAATTCTCACCCCATAAAACAAATTTTGAAATAATAAATAATAAGAGGGGTCGTCGCCTTTCTTTTACAAAACATATTAGCGTGTGTTCCATAACGAAACCGTTATTTTATAACCTTTTTCAAAGCATTTCATAAAACACGATCTTCCAAAAAATGAATTTTCAAACAATAATCCGGTTTTAAACCCATTCATCTTGTTTTATTTATCTTATTATTTACATTCCATAATTTCATTCCATTAGATTAGTCTTCCCTTTTGTCTCTGGCATACTTTCTTTTGAAATTATAGCATTTTTAGAAGAGTTATCCAGTCGAGATTAGGGCTTTCCTTTTGTTTCTCTCGTGTGTATATTGGATTACGACATAGCTCAGTTGGTTAGAGTGCTCACTTGTAAACCCATGGATCTCAAGTTCGAATCTGGCAAAAGACAAAGACCTTTTTACTTTTCTATTCAGCTCAAGATAGAACTTACTTTAATTTGTCGCAGTCATATAGCAAAATGTTGCCTTAGCTCAACTGGCTACTAGGCGCGCCGAGCATGCGAACCCCCAGGGTTCGAATCTGGGGAAGAGCAAGTGTGGATGTTTTTTTATTTTTCGGATACTACATTCCCAAACGAGACCCTGTCTCGATCCAGACCAAACACGGCCCATTCTCCCAATTAGGTCCGATTTTTTTGCTCCCAAATAAAACTCATGACCAAGTTAATAAAGCCCATAATCAGTCAAAAAACCCTACAGCATGGGCATCTTCTTGAAGGAGCCGGTTACAACACGACGGTATGGGTGTTTTTGTTGGAAAGAGCCGATTGTCCCCAACCTTCTCTCGATGAACTCCTCGGTACTCAAAAACTGAAGAACTCATGGTAATTTCGAAAACTCCCACTGGCGAACAAGAATGCCCATGCTCTTCCTCAAAAGGTGAAAGAATTCCATACCCCCCGGTCGGCTCCGATTCTCAAAAATGACCGTGAAACTTTTCCCCCAGCTCGACCCTCAAATGGATGAACCCAGAAACAAAAACTCAGCCCGGAGATCTTCTCCCAAGCCGTCTTCTTCTCCAAGCCTGGTATCACTCTCCTCTTGACATTGCTTCTAAAATCGAGATCAAATCCCACTTCTCTCTATTTTCTATCAGCCGTTTCTTCTTCCTTGAACAAGGAACTTGAATGCTCTGCGCCTTCCTCCATCGTTTTCTCGTGTTCGCTCCTCTAAAGAGTTAAATCGATGGAGTTTTACGTCTCAATCGCTTGACCAAAGACGGGGCAAAAATCTCCTCATTTCGACCGGATTCTCAATCACCTCAGTGGAATCTCATCGACTCCCTCAACCTCAACTCAGCTTCATGACTCAAAGAAAAAGCTGCTCCAAAACTTCAAAAACCTGGGCCTGAACTCTAGAATTCCGGTAAGGGCACCAACTCCTTCTTCGATTTCTTCTTCTCGGTGATTCCTTCTCCTTCTTCATCTTCAACATGTCAACCTTGCTACCCCCAATGCTTTCCTGTGCGGTCGTCTTCTTCACCCGCCTCCACTCTCTCTAAAAAACTCATTCTCTTCATCTCCCTCGATTAACCGCCGCCTCATTCATTCTCTTTGCTCCCGACGATGGTAATTTGCAACCAAACTGGCGATACAAGGAACGCAACTCCTGCGCTCTCTTCATCCTCTCAACCGGTGAACGAAGAACAGATGGCTCTGCACCTTTTCAACCACTTCCCTCCCAATTTTACAATCCCAACTGGCGAGCAAGCAACATACACGCTCCGCGCCTTCATCATTCCCTTCACCGACGGGAATTTTGTAGCCTAACCTGGGAACAAAGAGCCAGGCGAATGAGGAACAATCTGTTGCCTCCGTTCCTTTCTCGTCATCAACGGGATTTGGAAACTTAACATGCGATCTCGATTTTGCAATCCTACTGGCGAATAGGAAGCGAATCGGCCCCACCTCGCATCATTCTCTTTCACTGACGGTAATCTTGCAACCTGGCCGGCGAGACAAGGGACGTCTGCTGCCCCGTTCTTCTTCAGCTCCAGTCATTTTTTCTATGTTTGCTCCATGGCTCTACACGACAACTGAAAACAACGGAACTCACAAAATCCCCACTCACATCTCTTGGATTCAAGGTTGTATTTCTCTGTTCATATCGTGTGTCTCGGTTTTTATTTTCTTTTCTTTTTTGAATATTCCTCAGTTCATTATACTATCCACTTACCCCTTCACTTTCTTAATGTCTCTGTTTAACTGATATACTGTATATAAGCATTGTCCAGATGTTGTACGACCATTAAAGAGTTGTGTGAGCGCCTCTGTCTAATCATGTATATAAAATATGTTATACACCCAGGTTGCCTGATTAACCTTGACATGTCTGCAGGTTACCGATTCCTGCTTCGTCATTCTTGAGCAAAAATACACAGGGAGATTCATTAGCGTACCTTTCTGCTATTCTTAGTTGAAATGGTAATATCACAGTTGTTGTGGTTTCATCTGTGCAGAAATTTGAGTATCACACTTTGACAGAAAGTTTAGTCTGCTGTATGGGCCGAATAACATTATGAGCGAGGTTTTGCTTTGTTTGTTCGTTTTTTAACTGACAAACATTCTTGACTTGAATTTGCGTTTCTGTAGTTGTTTCCTTCTTTTGCAGGAAATTACTTGTGTTCTCCTTGGGTACTGGATCCTAATCCTTATCATCTCTTAGACATGCGTATTGTTTACTGTTTGTTTGCTGTTCCACCATCATTCCACGGATTGATTCTGATGCTTATGTTTATAGTGATCGAGTTTTATTCTCGTTTTGTGATATATGCTCGTTCATGTACTGGTCCAACATGTTTAAAATCGATCATTCTGCTAGTTTTTTCATAATGCGATGTCTATCTTCGAGCATGTGTATAGCTTGGTAAAACATGTAGTAACTCTGCTCAAATTCTGAATTTCGATTGTCTAAGTGTACTCGGGAGTGAAAGAAACCAAACCAATGAATAACCCTGTGCTTAAGGTCTACATCTTGCCTGTCTGCTTATTCGTCCTTGTTCGAGGAAAAAAAATTTGCATGAAAAATAAAGCGATAGGCCTGTTCAAAAGGGGAGAGGGTGGAACAATATTTTTAATGAGTCGTCTTCCATTGAAACTGATTAGCAAAGTTAGGTTGAACTTAGAATTTGTCGATGAAAGGAAGCTGATGAATTAGCTTAAGTAACTTAAGTTTTGATCTGAATTTACTTGAGTTTTTAATTAAGCTTTGTTCCTTGTTAATTTATAATTCCAGCTATTCAATAAAAATGAAACTGATTCTGATTTCAGTTAGCTTTTCTTTCCCATTTCTGATATACGTTTCACTCATGTTGATTGCTTTGTGCTATACTTGTACATGTTTTATGGCTCTTCTTCAATATTGAATTCTTCCTTGTATTTTCTAACTATCATTAAACCCTAGTTATTATGTCCTTTAGGTCCAAGCCATTAGGATAGAGGGGGTCCCCCATACTTGATTGGTCAATGACCAATCTCTTGGTGGTGATACCCCTAAACCCTAAAACACACATCTGAACTATGTATATATGTATATGTATATAACAAATTTTTCTTTAGGCCATTCAGTTCCTAAAATTCAAAATCTCTCATCAAACATTCTAGCCCAAACCAGTTTGGCCCAAGCCCAATTTGGGCCCAAATCCAATTCGACCCAAACCCATTCGGCCCAAGCCAGATTCAGGCCCAGACCCACTTCGAACCCAAACCCACTCAAAACCAGCCCAATTCAGCAGCTTAGCCCAAGACCCCCTCAAGTACAACCCACGGCCCAGGCCCAACAGTCCATGGTCCAAGCCCAAAACCCACGACCCAAGGCCCAAGTCCAAACCCCAAATCGGCCCAAATTACCCAACCGGCCCAAGCCCAAACAAGGCCCAAGTCCAAACCCAAATCGGCCCAAATTACCCAACCGGCCCAAGCCCAAACAAGGCCCAAGTCCAAACCCAAACTCGGCCCACAAGCCCAAACCTGGCCCAAAACCCAAACTCGGCCCACTAAGCCCAAGCTGGCCCACTAAGCCCAAGTCGGCCCAAAACCAAGCCCACAAAGATCAAACCAAGTCTACAAAAATCAAACCAAAAAAATCAAACCAAGTCCACAAGAATCAAACCAAAAAATCAAACCAAGTCCACAAGAATCAAACCAAAAAAAATCAAACCAAGTCCACAAGAATCAAACCAAAAAAATCAAACCAAGTCCACAAGAATCAAACCAAAAAAATCAAACCAAGTCCACAAGAATCAAAACTTGACCCGAATGTCGATCTTGATCGAAATTTTACCTTGACCCCACTTTGACCAAGTTTGACTTTGACCAAGTCTAACTTTAACCTGGCCCATTTTCTAATCTCGGCCCAAACCCAATTCAACCCAATTCCATTCAGTTCAAACCCAATTCAATTCAAATCCAATTTGTTTTCAATCTCAATTCAGTTCAATTTTGACACATTCACTTCAAACCCAATTTGTAAATTCCTTTCAGAACCCAAAAACCAAAAAAAGAATTTCAAACCACCATTTATTCAAATTTCATCAAGTTTTCAAAGAAACCATTTTGCGGAATTTTAAAGGAAAAACTCTTCTCACATCACAGAAAACTCTTCTCAAATGCAGAAAGTTCTTCTCACATATACAGAAAGTTTTCTCCTAAAATATTTCTCAAAATCAGTGTTTCTTTACAGAGAATTCTGAACAACTTCAAACACTTTCCAACTCAGTTTTTAAGCTCAAAAATAAATTGTTTTCGGGGAACATGTAACGTCTAACACCTTCAAAGAACGTTTTCTTCCTTGTTAGACATCACTTGTCTCTCTTCTAAATAAAAATCCGAGGCGGGGCACTGGGGTCGTAATCTCCCTTGTCGCAGTCTGGATCTCTTTAGGGGGGCATTAGGATGAAAACCTCCCCTAATTGCAGCCTAGTTTTCTACAAGGCAGGGTGCTAGGGAAGTAACGACCTTCCTAGTTGCAGTTGGGATTTTAGAATCGTCTAACTCCCTTCCACTCGATTTCAATGTTTTTGGTTTTTAACGTTTTAAAACCCGGGAGTTAGAGACGTTATTAGGGTTCGACCGAGAACATCTCATTCATGGTGTTTCTCTCTGAATATTATTTTTCGATATAAATTCATTGCCCCATCTTTCGAGCCTCGGCACTTACCATTAATTAAGTGTCGTGTTCGAGGGGGTACATAGGGTAATCCCTCGGGATTATCCGCCCTTTTACAATAAAATGATTTTCCTCAATCGCTTTCAAACCTCAAATCTAAAAACTCGGATCTCTATTCAAATACCAATTGCCCCCACATTCAAATAATCTTCAAAACTCCAAACCATCAGACTCCAAGTCTTGTCTATTCACTCACACTCATTCTCTCTTCCTATCCTATCCTATCTATCCTTGGCTTTTAAATGAATCTCTCTAAGAAGGTTTTGAAAGAAGGTAATCCCGACGATTGGAGACCGAGGTTTCCTCGGGCACCAATCCAAGGTTGTGGTCATTGCCACTTCCGAGGGGTGTAACCCAGTGCGAACCCGCATAGAATCTCTGCAAACGACCAGATAAGTCCTATCCATAGGTAAGAATTTCAGAGTCAACCAACGGTTCCTAGAACCCGATCTTCCTTCCTAGTTATCATAGGTCAAACTAGGTGGCGACTCTATTCAACTTCCGCCTTAGGGCATAAGTCCGCGTGGAGCCCATTGAGAGCGGGTGTAGTGCTCACTAGCATTCCCCTTATGCTTTCTGGGAAAGACGGACGATTTAGTAGGTGTTTGAGGGCTGCCATGAATAACGGGTCTCACCCTCCACAGAATGGCAGTTTCTAGGATCTAGGCTTTTTAGTCATACTATATTTAGATAGACCCCTCTCATACCGAAAAATCACCTCCACACCCAATGCACCATTTTGTTCACTGATAGAAATTCAAACTAACCAATCCATAAGGGATTCTACCAGCACACAAACTCCATCCAAAATTCACCAGTTGACAATATAAGCATTAATCATAAAGTGTATGGCTCCAAGGCTGTTAAATCAACATAATTTAAACAATCAACTCACTTTAGCTCAATGGCATTATTTGTATTTTCTCAATTCATTTTCAACCCCAATTATACCCACCTAGATATAATTCTCAAAGGATACTAATTCAAGGTTTAAGGTAGAGCATTTACCTTAATTTCCCCATTTCTTCTCTTTCTCATTTCTCTTGCTTGGAACCGGCCAAGGGGGTGTGTATCCCTTGTTAACCTCTAACCAACATTCCAATAAGGATAATGAGTAGTAAATAACACACCTAAACTCATTGGAATAACCCTTGAACACTAAGGGGGTGCTTAATGCACTAAAATGAGAACTTTACTTGGAACCCTAGGATAGTTTTCTGTAGGGAATTAAGACCGCGCTTCACCAGCTTTGAAGCTTGAAATTGAGCTCATACAAGGAAAGAAACATGGCATATGAGCAGCCCAAAATCAGCAAGGTATAAGAGAGGAGGAAAATGAGTTTTCTTGGATTTCTTACCTTAAATGAAAGAAGAGGCAACCTAGCTCCTTACAATCTGATTTTCTCTTAAAATGGGGCTATACCCATGGAGGTAAACTTCATCCTTTGAAGATTTTGAAAAGAGAGAATGTAAGCTCTTGATGAGAGGAACACAAATAGTATCTATTTTTGGATTTGGAGCATGGAGTTGGCTTGGGCATGAGGAGGAAGAGGGATTGCCATGGGAGGGCTGCAAAATCACCAGAAATGGAGAAAGAAGGAGGGAGAATAAGGTGGGGAAGAAGAAAGGAAGGAGAGAGAGAGAAGGAAAGTGAGGGGAGAGAGGGGAAAAAGTAGCTTTTATTGTTTTTTTCTTTTCTTTATTCCTTCTCTTCTCTACTAACTCAATAGCTAGTTTATTAATATAGAGGGGCTGAAATACTAATAAAACCGACCCACTACAGCAATTAAGCTGGGTGTTTTCATCTTTACACAAGAAAACGCTCCTAAACTCCCGGTTTGGCACTATTCACTAATCGGGCCCGTTTTCTGGAAATTTCTCATTTCTTTAATTTAATGGTTCGAGGCCTTTATTAAAGTTTAATTATAGTTATGTGGTCAACTATAGTTTTTACAAGTCCATTTAACTGCTCAAAGTCACGTTTCTGGGTTTTCTCGAAAAACGTGCTTTAAAGCATCGGTTGCATTTTTAACCCACTATATGGATCCGTTTTCTTCAGGAATTGTTCCCACTTATTTAGGCATAATTAAGCCTAGGAATCCATCTAGGACCCTAATCGAGGTCACATACCTCCTATGGTTGTGTAACGCTCGTTTTTATGTTTTATGCTTTTTAAGCGTTTTCTCTTTTCTTTTGGTTTTATTTTCTTCATCACTATTTTTAGGCACTATCAGGCCCTTAAATACCATAGTAGAAATTTAATCACCATTTAATTCCGGGGTATTTCACCGGACATCTCAGAAACTACCAAATCAGAGGTGTGAAACAGGGTGAAACAAAGTCCAAACTTACATGTTCGTGCATGTTGTCCAAACTTACAAGTTTGGGCGCATGTTCGGACACAACAAAATTCCTAAATTCAAAAGCAGAAATAGGCGTGAAACAAAGTTCGAAATCACTAGTGACTTATACATATCATCACATAACAAAATAATCGATCGAAACACATCCCACAAGGTTTTGACGGATCGAAAAGCAATTCAAATCCAAGTAAATTCACCACAAGATCAGAGAACACATCAACATATATTCAAAAATGAAATCGAAATCAGAAACTCTCGTGGGTGAACACACCCAAACTAAATCCATCTACCACCTACCTCACATCCGAAGCAACGCACACTCTACGAACTCCACACAACAAACTCCTCAAATCCCCACTCGAACTCGACGGACCACGGACTGAACTAAATATAGGTCAAAACCCAAAAATTAGAAATGGAGAAACGCAACGAAGAACATAAACCAAAAATTCCCAAAATCCACAAACCTGAATGATGCAGATAGACAAAAAGGAAACTCCACAAGCAACAATTCCAACGATCGACTCCCGGAAGCAAAGAAAAGGAAAAATTTAATAATGGAATTAAGAAGGAGAGTTAGCAAAGGGAGAAGAAGAACAGTAGTTCTGACCGTGGAAGGAGGGAATCAGGAATGAGGGGAAAAATAGATTAACGTGAATAAGAGAACTCCTCCCACTTAATACTAAATAACAAAGGAAAAAGACGTTTTCACCCTCATTCCTTCTAACTTAGGAAAAAATGCCATAAATGATATAACCTTACTAACATAAGATAGAAAAATAACATTTGATCCTTTACAAACAAGGAGCCAAAAAAAACTGGGCCACAACAGGTTCACCATCATAAAAAGACCACATGATCTTAAGCCCTAAGCGTTATGAGTTCTCTCCCCTGTGCTCATTTTCTCTGGTGTGTGATTATTTGCTCTTCTATAAATCAAGGTAAAGGGACTCCCCATGTAAACCCAATCTAGAGAGGAGATTTAGGAGTGAGTTACAATGTGAGAGGAATCTGTACATCAACAATAACAATCAAACAAGTTGAAAAATTTATATCTTCTCATCCTTGACTATTCATCATTCTTCTTCTTCTTTAAAATATTTGCAATTATAGTTGGATAATGATTAAATATCATAAGGTACGAATATATATGCCAATTTATAAAAAATACTAATCTAATAAACATGAGATAGTTGTATATAATTTAGTTAGAAAATTTGATCCATATGCAAGACATTGAAAATTCTTTAATCAAAAAATTTAAATTTTTTTGTTTATTATTTAAACAAATTCTTCCATTTTATTTTATTTTATAATTTCTTTCGATATTGTTTTAAATATCTATCCTTTTGGTAGTATTTTAAATTTTGTTTAAAATATATTAATACTGAGTGAAATATTGTGAAAATTCAAACTACTTTGTTGATAAGCAATGGATTTTTTTCTTTTCACTGTGAATTAAACATATATATAATCATTTTTTTATTTTTAGCAACATTTTGTAAATTAGAAAAATACAGGAGTTGCATTTTGATAAAATTTTCTATATCTAAATATTTAAATTTCAGTTTTTTGCATTTATATGAAGTCCCGTCAAATTTTGAGTGGTATTTTATAAAAAAAAGAGTAAATTACTCTAAGCCCCATGAGGTTTAGCAATATTATAAGTTACATCTTCAGGTTATCAATATATCGGGCAACCCCTACAGGTGTAGGGGTTTCTGACAATGAGCCCCCAAAACCATAAATTTGTTTATTTAGGCATTAATTCCCTCCGGTCTAGCAACCTTTTCACGTCACATTGTCACATCAATCCATACTTATATGTCTCTATTTTTGTACACATTTTCTTCTTCGCATCACCAAAACAAAGAATTGTAACTCCAACTTACCAACAAAAATGTACATAGGAGTCCACTCATGGTTTTGTCAAATAATAGGCTTTTAGGGAGAGAGAGAATATGTTTGGGATTATGCTTTAAGTATTGTCAAGTGCGACAATATGACACTATGAGTGAAAATCTAACATATTAAGGGAGAATTCGTCAAGTGGGAAAAAATTAGTGTATAAGAAAACATATTTATGGTTTTGGGTCTACTGTCACGAATACCAATACGTCGAGGGGTTGCTAGATATATTGATAACCTCAAGATTCTAACTTGTAATATCGCCAAACCTAATGGGAAGTGACTAGTGGGTGTGGAATGAAAAAGTCTTTTCACTAGTAGTGCAATAGTTGCCTAGTGAAGAAAAATGGTACCGCACTAGTAGTGCAATAGCTGCCAGCGAAGAAAAAAGCGGTACCGCACTAGTAGCGTAAAAACTGCCTAGCGGGTGTGGAACGGAAAAGTCTTGCACTAGTAGCGTAATAGCTGCCTGGTGAAGAAAAAATAGTACCGCACTAGAAGCCAATAGCTGCCTAGTAGGGGTAAGATTTGGATTCGGTTAACCGAAATCCAAATTGCTAAAAAGAATTGGATTTCGGTTAAAAACTGAATTATCCAAATTAACACCAAAACCGAATTAACTATTATCCAAATTATCCAAAATCCAATTTTTTTAGTGAAAACCGAAAACCGAACCGAAATCCAAATATTAGCTCTTTGGATTTCAACAAACTGAAATTTAGGGTTTGTGTTTGATTATTTATCACTAAAGACTAGAATTATAAAAAAAGAAAATACTCTTTTTTAAAAAAAATTGGATAACTCGGTTAATCGAATTAGACAAAGTCAAAATCAAAATCCAAAATCAAATTAAAATTTGGATAATTTGGTTAACCGAAATTTTAAATTCGGCTACAAAATTCGATTAAAAATTTAGAAAAAAATTCGATTAAAAATTTAAAAAAAGTTCAATTAAAAATTTAGAAAAAAAATCGATTAAAAATTTTAAAAAATTCAATTAATTCCGATTTTTAAAAAATCTAAAATATCCAAACCATAGACTAATTTACTAAAAGAAATAGAAAATTGAGAGGTATAAATAGAGTCACATCAATGGTCTTTGACCGGGTTGAGTGGTCTTTCGTTCTGGATGTTTTGGACAGTATGGGCTTTCATCCAGTTTGGATTCAAGCAGTTCGGAAATGTCTTACAACTGCCTCCATGTCTGTCCTCATTAATGGCCACCCTGGCCCCTCTTTTAACCCTCAGCGGGGTCTGCGTCAGGGTGACCCTCTGTCTCCGCTTCTCTTTATTTGCTGTATGGAGGTTTTGACCTTGGCGATTCAGTTGTCGGCCCAGGTCAACCATTTTCATGGTTTCTCCTTCCCGGGATTGGTTACTCCCATTTCAAGCTTGCTTTTTGCGGATGATTGCTTTTTATTTGGGAAGGCCACTTCCGCGAATGCCCATGCTCTATTTTCCATCTTGGAGGAGTTTAGGCTCGCTTCTGGCCAATGTATCAATGCCGATAAGTCGGCTATTATGTTTTCTCAATGTCTTCAGCCTCAGCTTCGTCAGGCGGTAGCTGGGATTCTGTGCGGTCATGTGGTTCATGATTTTGGTATCTACCTGGGGTTCCCAGCTCATGTGGGTCGCAATCAAAATGCGGTATTCGCTTATATCAAGGATAAAGTTGCACGTCGGATTCAGGGATGGTCTCACGTTCTCAGGTAGCGCGGCTGACCCTTATTAAATCCATCTTACAGGCTATCCCTGCTTATGTGATGTCGCTTGTTGCCTTACCTAAGTCGTTCCTCAATGCTATCAAGCGTATGCTTTCTCGCTTTTGGTGGGGTGGTTCTTCTACTACCAAGCCAATGCATTGGCTGAAGTGGGATCATCTGTGTTCTCCTCTGAGTTCTGGGGGTTTGGGATTTTGTGATTTGAGGAGTTTAATCGCGCGCTCTTGGCCAAGCAGCTTTGGCGGATTATCCAACGGCCTCAGACTATGGTGTCCCAGTTTTTCACTGCTCGTTATATGCGCAACTGCCCGCTTCATCTTCTCCGGCCTGTTGCGAACATCAGTCCTCTCTGGCGAGGTCTGTTGTCTGTTCGTGATCTCATTCATGCAGGGGGTCATAAGTGCATTGGCTCTGGGACCACCACTATAATTTCAGAACGTTGGCTTCCCTCTAAGGAAGGTGGCAAGCCATACCTTTGTATCTTCCGCCCCATGTTCGCAGCGCTCCTGTCTCCTCTTTAAAGCTCTCCCCCACTGCCTGGAACGTTCCCCTTCAATCCTTGTTTCATCCTGAGGATGTTCAGCACATTTGTTGCCTCGATTTGTCATCCTCAGCTGCGTCCCCAGACTCATGGTTTTGGGGTCTCACGACATCCGACAAGTATACGGTCAAAAGTGCTTATCACTGTGATGTTGCTATATCCCGTCAGCACCATCCCTCAGCTCCTCCACGATAGCTCCTCCCCGTGATTCGCCTTTTCATCGGCTCTGGGCGTTAGCCCTCCCTCAGCGCATTCGTTTATTTGGTGGAGGCTCTTAAAGGGGATCGTGCCGTGTCAGGCCTCTTGGCCTACAGGCTACACCACCACGACCTGGCTATTTGCGTCCTCTGTGGCCGCTGTGAGACTCTCTCGCATGCTTTCGTTGGCTGTCCCTCTGTTAAACCCTTTTGGGCCCGCCTTGGTATGCAGCGGCCTCCTTCTTTTCAGGCTGATGCTGCTTTTGTTGATTGGTTTACTCAATCTTGCATCACCATGGAACGTTCACATCTGTCCCGGCTTTTGTCTCTCCTTTGGCGCCTATGGTTTGCACGATGTCAGTTTTCTCATGGCCGTGTTTCGTCTTTTGAGGCAGGATGGTCTCAGGCGGACAGCTTTTTGGGCCTAAGCAACTCTTGCTTTGCCACTTGTTCCTTGCCTTCGCTTGCCGAGGCACGTCAGTGTTCCCCCTCCTTGATTGAGATCTCTGTTGATGCTGGTTTGGACAAGTTTGGCCATTTTGGCATCGCAGCGATAGCAGCACGCAACGGGACTATCCTGCTGCTGCGCTCTGGGGGGGGGGGGGGGGTCTCACATGTCATGATCCTTCCCATATGGAGGCGGCGGCGGTCTTGTTAGGCCTTGACCTTGCGAAGCGATTTGAATTTCAGAATGTTCGGCTTTGTCTGATTGTAAGCCGGTCGTTGCATATCTTACAGCTTTTGATATCTCAACCCTTTCAGACTCTACCACGCTCTTGCTCAATGATGCCTTGGCAACATTGAATCCTCTGTTGGGTTTCCAATGCTTTCATGTTAGTCGCTTAGACAATCTTAGTGCACACAACTTAGCTTTCTATGCTAGAAAACACCAGCTCCCCATGAGTTGTTGGAAGTCAACTGAATTCCCTCCCTATGTAATCCCATTGTGCTCTTCATAAAATATCGTTTGTTTTCAAAAATAGAGTCACATCACAAACACACTCTCAGTAGAGAAGCCGAAAGCTTATCGGTGGTGAGTGTGGTTTGGACGACCTTGTCTCTCTAGTCTCCACTACGCTATCTTTCTTTCTCTCGGCCTCACGTTTTCCCTACGCCTACGCCAGTAAGAAATGCTATGAGATGTTGTGTTTGTACTGTTGACTCACTTCTCCCGATAGTGCGAAGGGTGAACCTACTGGCTACTGGAGGCAAATATCTTGACTCACTCTGATACTGGGAACTTCTACCGGGATTCTTCTTTCGAACCAGCTATTGGGGAGAGGGGTTTACCAATAAAAACT
>JAIOTZ010002000.1:0-25467 GCA_023374045.1 Limonium bicolor
AAAACGCTATAAGGGGAACTCCTCTCTAAACCATTGAGGACTACCATGACACCCACTATGGTGTCTATGCTTTAATGCTAATGAAGAGCAAGCCTCCTTTGGTGAGACATGACGAACCACGTAGACAAAACAAAAGAACTATATAAGAGACAACTCCTCTCTAACTTTAGAGGACCGCTAATGACACCCACTATGGTGTCGAGATTATAATGATAATGAAACGAAAAGTATCAACTGTGAAACATGAGAATAACCCGGGAAGACAACATCTCGGGCCGCACGGTATTGAATGTATATTCGGGAGTTGGTATCTGCATCAGATCCTTCGACCGACCATTGTGGAGCACATCTTGGGGCCTAAAAGGGCGATCCCTCTTTCTCGACGAACGACGCCGGGATTGGAAGATTGGCAATTTGGGAAGCATGACCTGGGGTCAAGAGATGACCCCTCTATCTCGACCTGACGTCGGGATTGGAGGATCAGCTAAGTGAAGAGCATAATCTGGGGTCTAAAAGACGAACCCTCTTTCTCGACGTACGACGCCGGGAATGGAGATATGAACTATGGTATGAACTAAAGTATGAACTAAGGTATGAACTAAGGTATGAACTAAGGTATGAACTAAGGAGGAGACGTCCTCCAACGTGCGGTGATAAAAGAAATCACAAATAATCCTTAAAGAAACAAGGAATGATTAGCACCTATTAATAAAGTCTCGGGATCTAATCTATATCCCTGACTCGGTGCCAGAGAATAGAGGAAAACATGCGTAACGAGACCAAGCAAATAAGAAAATTCACAAATGTGATCATTTAAGAAACAAAGAATGAATAGCACCTACATTATAAAGTCTCGGGATCTACCCTACATCCCCCGGACTCGGTGCAAGAGAAGAAGATAAACAATGTAATGAGAACAAGAAAATAATACGCAATCTCTTGAATGATCCCATAGCGAGGATCGACGGTATAATGTACCTACGCACCCGTCCTATAATTACCTGACTGTTGATGCTACACTAGCAGCTTATTGTGCCGGACTGCGTGTTTGACATTGTTGTGCTACTTGCAAGATGTGCTTGGTTGCTTGCTGATATGCTATGCTGCCTTGAAGTGTGTTTGATATTATGATGTAATGTGATGTGTTTTACTGCTTAATATAGCATGTAAAATGACTTAATAATATTCGACCAAGTAGTCGTGTGGCCCGGTAACATGCGGGCTTCACACGTTCATCTCAGCGTAGTTTGCTGAGTCCTTACACCCAATTTTTTTCAGGTCTTGTGCCAGACGATAACGGAGAGTAGGCAAGGGTGACTGCCATAGGGGTAGTCCACATGGCAAGCCTTTTAGTAGTATGCTTTTAATGTATGGGTTGTACTTTCGGTTTATGTTGTTAGATAAGAACTTATGTTGTAGACTCTCGGTACTCGGTTTGTATACTTTATGTTGTATTTGGAATTCGTTAAGGTTGGACTTCCAGTCATACAGACCGTAACTTAGAGTTAGTATTGTGGTCTGTCAACCACGTGGGTGGTTGGCGTCTGTGAACCCGAATAGAGTAGGAACCTCTGCGTAGACATCTCACGTTACCTTTAGGCGTCGCTCTGATTGTTGGTCGTTATTCGGGGGTGTTACATTAAGTTTTTCTTGAGGTTTAGACAGTAGCTTTTGTAATTTTATAAGTTGTAATTGGTGAGGTTTGTGCCGGGTGTTTGGAACCCGATGATCTGTAAACGTCATAGTATTTTATTTTCCGCTGCATATTTGTTTAATAGGGGCGTTACAGCCCCATTGTCCTTTTTTATCGCCATCTTTAAGCTTCCATCCTCAACACTCCCACCATTAGTCGTTCACCAGAAGTCTCGCCTACCCCTCGACATCGCCCTGTTCTTTTACTCTTGTTACATTCAAACACAGAGTAAGTGGTGTTATCGTCGTTCGTTTCTTCGAATCGATTCTCAAAGCACCTTTTCAACTGCTTCCACCATTTCTTATGTTCACTGTATTTTCCGAACATATTTTGTTTGGTTTCGCTTTTCATTTTTATTGTCGATTTCAGAGAGAATACCTCAGATTTGCGCACATATCGTTTTGTATTATTCTCTGTGTATCTTGCCAAATGAACCAAGACTGGCGATGGTTAGTGGAAACTTAACTCTATCAGGACTTTGGTCTCGAAAATGAGTCTGTTAGGATGTTCTCCCCTTTATTCTGCATTCGTTTTCTCCATACTGCTATCTCGTTTTTTATGCCCGGAAACCCTTGATTCTTGCTGTGCATTCCATCACAGGCGAGATTCAAGCTACTCGGTATGCTCATTCTTGTTTCTATCTGCTATTTATCTTCGCTAATTTGTTTCATTTGCGAAATCGTTTCAGTCTTTGCACATATACTTTGACTTTTTGTTGAGATGCTACTCCAAATTTCATCGGACAAGCCGTTAAACACTGGGTTTTTGCAATTTTGTTTCAATCTCAGAAATAAGTTGACACTCGGCTTGGTCTGAATTTTGTTTGAATCACCGACGCGACAAAATCTGTTCAGATAGCTATCTCATTTTGTTTCTATAAAATTGGTATGAAATCAATACTAAATGGCTCATACGAATCTTAGTTTGAGTTTCAAAGTGTTTCTGTTATCAGGTTTGGTATAGAAGTCGGTTTGGACTCTCATAATAATCTGACTCTTGTTAATCTGTTTATCTACTGGGTGATGCAAGTTAACCAAAGATTTACTGGTTATGCATTCTCTCCTTGTCTCTTAAAAATCCTTGAATCTTACATCCTATAGTCGATATGCGATTGGAAGAGCTCATGCCATCGTATAACCTTATCTTCTTTCTGTTATATTTAGTTTCACTATTTACATTTTCTACTCATTGATTTCCTTGTTTACTGATTCCTCGGGTTCATTTTGTATACAAATGAGTCGAAAGCAGACCCACCCACTAGGACTTGATGTTGAAAGAGTGAAGTTGTATCTCTAAACCTTCCTTTGTGCCAATTAGAATTTTGTTCAAAACTGTGTGAACTAACTTTCGATTGTTGTTGTTTTGCTTTTGTTTCAATTTTATGTTCATTGTCTTGCAAGGAGTCCATATCTCCATTCCGGGTATTTCACTCTGAACTGAAAACTTGTCAAAATATGATGATTGATGCATGTTTGTATGTTGAAATCCATGTCTGTTCCTTGTTGAATTTGTTCACTGTTTCTCATTTGGGAAAAGAAACTACACTGCATCCTTATTTTTGTTAAACCAAATCCATGCGAGCATGTTTACCTATTTCTGATTAGCCCAGATTAAGTGGTGTTTTAGTTGCTAATTATTTCAGAATTTATGCCAGTTTCATATGTAGTTGTTTTCAGTATACTTATTCCTCTCGAGATTTCCTCTCTTGTTTGTGCAAACTTTATTTGACCATTGAAAGATAAATGATAGGGGAGAGTAACAATGAATTAGAAACCCACACATTAGAGCACATTTTTATATTTCATTCGAGAGTTTTAGAGTTAATGAATCTGACTTGTTACTTAGATACTTTGAGTCTCACTCCCTACTGTACATATCATTCTTGATAACTTCTAAGTTTCGGTCTTAAGCATACTCGATTTATTAGTTGGCTTTTGAGATTCATGCTCACATTTTTGTTTATCTCGGTGGCTTACTGATTGTTCAATGTCTCTGTAAAATTGTATGGGTTTGTTCTGTTTGGGCTTGTATAAACCTTCGGCCCAAATCTAGTTTATTTCGGATCTAGCCCATAACTAGCCAAACCAGGCTAGGACAGGTGGCTTTAGACAGCCCATTAGGATACCCCCTTTAGTGGACCCTCGGGGCCCACTCTAGAAAAGCTTTTAGGATCAAGGGCTTGTCTCACTCAACTGGGCCGTAAAGTCCAGTTGGTGAGAACAACCTTTCTTTTACAAAACTTTCTAAACCTCCCCTTATAAGACAAAAAAATGCATAATTAGTGTTATACCCAAAATTTTAACCCCCCTCGGAGTAGTCTCTAAGGCATACATGTTACAAATGGCAAAATGGTCAAAATGCACCAATGCGGGATTTTCCAAGGACATTCTCGGGATTTTCTATGACTTGTTCACTATCTCCAAACACTTCCAAAATCATAGTCATCATGAAAGGTATTTCATGATTTTCTGATAATATTTATTGTGGAAATTTAGCTTTTAATTCATATTATAAGCTAATTTCTTTAATAACTGACACATGAAATAGCCTCAAAATAGAAATAAAAAGGTTTCCAAAATTAAAATAAAATTTTCACATGGTTAGATGACTACATACAGTCGTAAACCTGAAATTATTTTATTTGAAACCTTAGCCCAAAATTTAAGAGAGAAATTCAATCATTTTTGTAATTTTCTCTCTCCTTTGGAACATATCGAAATCAAATCAAAATGTCATGAAATTTTAATACAGGATAGAGGATGATTTTTAGAGACTAATGCCGTTGGAATTTCATTATTTAGACTTTCCAATAATAAGTTATGAATTATGGGCGTTTCCAGATTGTGAGATTTTTATCTAATCGGTTATTTATCAAAATAACTCGATTCCTACTCTCAAAATTCCTCAAAATAATCCTTTACCTTCAGTTAAAATTTCATAGTGTTTCTAGGCCTGTAGCATATTCTAAAAATCATATTCCCTTAGAGCACAAAATCAGGGTTTTAGATAAAGATCTTGTTCAATCAATTTGGCCATGCTCTTTCTATAAAATACCTTCCCAAAAACGACCTAGGGAAGAGGAGAACACTCCTAAAGTCAGAAAACACAACCACCAACCTTCTCCCCACGTTTTTGCACTCCCGACCCTCAAATCTATACCAAAACTCTACTGAAATCACCCCGAAACCACTGAAAACGCAACCTTTCTTTCCCCATCAGACTTCCAAACAACAAACCACCACAAATACAGAAGAAAAACATCCTTAGCAACAGAAGGAAGATGGGTCCAGAAGCTCGGGTCGAAGTTGAATCCGATCGGCCACCAACGAAGCTCTCAGAGATTCCCGACGTGAAAGAACAACAAATTTTCTAAACCAAAACAGGTTAGAAAAAAAACTTTATAACTCCCCTGATCTTAATACACTTCTGGTTGAAATTTCTAATCGAATTGACTTTTCCTTGCTTCTGAATTAATGTTTATTTGTGTTTATACCGGGAACAGCCTCAATGCCGCCGTCCCAGGGCGGTCCGCACCCACAAACGCAACGTCCGGGGTCCCGGACGCCCAGTCCGTAAGCCCGAGTGCCCCCAGACCATGGCGAGACAATTTTATTTTCCAAAACTAGGGTTTTTTAATTTATGTCCTGGCCCACGGACACCTTGTCCGTGACCCCCGGACTTTTCAAAATTGTGTTTTCTTATTAATTCGACTTTTTTATTTATTTTAGATTAACTAGGGTCCGTGGCTTCGGACATTACGTTCGTGGCCACGAACGGAATCAAAATTTGACCTAATTCTGCCTCTGAAACTCTAATTAGGTAATTTCGATTCTCACTTTAATTTTCGTCAAAAAATGTCAAAAATACTAAAAAATCAAAACTTGCGCATTTAGGTTAAAACGACTTTGTAATAAGTCGTAGTTAGACTAAGTAGAGGAAAAACGACCTAGGAGGGGTAATGAAAGTAATTTGAACCCTAAATAAGTCGAATACCAAGCCCCCGAGCTCGAACTCTCCTTTCCTAATTTAATCTAGGTCAAAATTGGGTGGCTACTCATAATAGGTTCCAGTGAGCTGGCTTAGGTTTTAATAATTAGTGTTATATGACTTAGTTATTAAACTTAGGTTATAAGTGGACCTAAAACCCGATCAGATCCTCATCAACTTAATCAACCTAAGATAGGGTTAAAAAATCGAGGCTCACAATTAGTTTGATCCAAAAAATAAGGAAGTAAATATACGAATAACCAGCTACAAATTCTTTGTAATCTCTTATCCATTAGCAGGTTCTTTAATCAAAGAAAAAAGGAAATTCAAAATGTCTCTCCAAAAAAAATCAATCCACATCATTTTTTTTCTCATTTTCCTTGAGCACCATTTCGTGATCCATTGATTTTCTCAACATTCCAGACACATCCCTTTTTCAATTTGGCCCAAACCCATTTCTCATAACCCACTCTACTCGCCCCAAGTCCAACACCCGACCGGAGTCCACGTTCGATCCTGTAACACCCCCACCGCTAATCACACCATTAGTTCGTAATCATCCCATTTATTAATACAGCCGCAGCGGAGAAATCCACAAACAACGGGGGGTGATACAATGCCGGCAGCCACCCACGTGGCTAACAAGGCCTAACAATAAATACAGTACCGGTCTGATGGACTAGTAATACCCGAGTACTTATACAAATACAATAATGAATTTCATTCCTTAATCAAATCAAATACATATACAACCTCAATTACGATCCAAATCGAGTATCTACAATCCTCAAGTTGCCGATAACATTTCGGACTTATAATATTACAATATACAAAGGTTTCTAATCACTACCCATGTTTAACCACCATCCCCGTGCCACTCTCGAACGGTGTTCAGCTCCAAGGTACCTATAAAGTAAAAACGGTGCCCCAAGGGGCTCAGCATATTGCTGGTATGAAATTCGCATACCCCACGTGCTAACGGGGGTACGCCAACTATTTTGTCGAGAACATGGGATTCTTTTTAATTCAACATCTTGCTCGATAACAATACAATAATCATGCACAACAGCGCAAACATGCTCGCATTCAAAGATATTCAAACAAGGAATACAATCCACACGGATATCACATCAAGCTCGGTAGATTCATTTACCTTATTCTTAAACCTTGAGAAACCGTATCTCAAGTGTGTTTCATTCTCGATAATCACCAACTTGTCTATCCCAACCGGATAGTTTACTTGTCTCTTAGATCTTTAGACACTCTCGGTCCCAATCTAGTTTCCTTAATTATTCAATTCTTGAATAATTTTAGGTTAAGCCTCATAGGCCTCCGAGCAGAGACATATATAGGTCTCACCACCAGGCTTTTATAATCTCAATATGGAATTAGAAACATTCTCTCATGTTTCCTCTTTCCTATCCCATAATACCCTGCTTACCTCTTTAGACTGGTAAGCTCTTCCAGTCTCACTCCAATCGGGCACCACTATGTGGCACACGGCCCGGTAACAAGGGAGTTCGACCATGGATTCGGAAACAAACGCTCCGTTGTTTCCTCTTCGTTGCACGCGTGACTCACAATCCCCTTAACCCAACTCTTGGGTTAGTAATAATACATACTCACATATATATATATATATATATGTATTAGTCAGTAGCATCCCTGTCGATGCCATCTCACAACTTAGGAGGTTTTCCTAATTCGCTGCGTTCACCAGATTTATGGGTCACCCCTATACTTTCATTCACTAAAAAGTTATAGTCATTCTCTCACTTTGAGTCAAATCCCTGTATGGAAGGTTGACTAATCATAACAGGGAGTTTATTAATCCCGTTTAACACTCATCACATTCCGGGAGAGTTCGTACTGTTGAGTTTATCTTGTTCTCTAGTCGAGAATTCTTATGTGTTCCACATGTTTAAATCATTTCATGTTCCGACTCTTTCAACGAGTCGCTAACCAAACATTACTCCTTTACGAGTCGGTCTACAACACTAAATTAGACCACACAATCAACAAGGATAATTAGCACATGCAACACGCATCAAGATATACATCAAAAGTGATAAATCACTTTCATGCTTTTATCTTGATTACGTCGGCATACAAGCAAACAACACACAAATCAATGTAATCTCGGTAGCATACGGGACATGAGAAAATCATACCTTACTCCATGGGTTACTCTACCATGTCACCTTACGTTCCTTGGTTCACACTTGATCCTCTGATAATGTTTCAAACATTTCTATTAATATCAAGCTCATACGGTATGTAAACTTATTACCCCCGCCACTTACCCCGTTGTCCCATTATCTTAGGTTTACTCAAGTGTACTTAAGTTCCTCAACTTCCTCATTCACTTCTAGCACTTGTTTATACTTCTTAGGACCTTTACATGTCACCAAACAAGGCCTAAACATCATCTAAAACCATTACCAATCAATCCCCCACCTTTAGGAGCCTTAAAAACACTCACGGTTGAATTTTACACTTGGTCCGGGACATGGTCCGGGTCCCTAGTCCCGGACCAATGCATGAACGTACTCTCGGGTGGATTTTACCTCTAGTCTGGGACATGGTCCGGGTCCCTAGTCCCGGACCACTTCATTTCTTAACTTTCGGGGTGCTTTGGGGCTGGTCCGGGACTTGGTTCGGCCCCTAAGTCCCGGACCCTGCTAAAAAGATGCTAAAAATGTATTTTTCAACCCCTAATCCAACCTTAAACCACACCCAATCATTCCCTAATCTTCCCACATGTTTTCTACAGGTTTAAACACCCTAAAAGACACCTTAAACTTTCTTAAATCATTGCCCAATTCCTTTACCCAAATCTTTGTCAATTCCACCAAAGTTTTCATTCTCACATTTTGCACTTTGCACACTAATGCTCTAAACACATTTCCATGACAATTTGCACTTCTACCATTCATTACCAATTTCTCTAATGACCATAACCATTCATTCTTAGCCATTTGCACTTCATTGCTCAAGTTCAAACCTTCATTTTCAAAGCCACCTACACTAGGTCTTTTTCCTTGACATTCAAGACACTTAACACCCATTTTGCTACAGATTTTGCTCACTTCTTAACTCACCTCTAAAATAGCTCCTAGGTGGTTAACTAACCAAATTGGTTTCTCTCCAAACACCCAGTTAACCCTTGGTCATTCCTTACTCATGACATCTCTTAAAACATAATAATTATACCAAACTTTTGCCATGGTTCACCTACAATTCTAACATGCCCAAATACATTATTTTCACTTCCTAAAACAATTCAAACTAGCCATACCCAATATTGGGCACTAACAACACACAAAATACATCCAAAAATTCCATCAATCACAATATAGTGCATTAACTTAAATGCTTGGCTCTTAGGCCCTTAAATCAACATAATTTAAACAACCGAACTCTCACAAGCTCAATGGTATTATTAATATCTTTCTCAATTCATTTTCAATCCAAATAAATCCATCTAAATATAATTCTCAAAGGATACTAAATACAAGGTTTAAGGTAGAGCATTTACCTTAATTTTCCATTTCTTTTCTTCTTATTTATCTTGCTTGGAACTGGCCAAGAGGTGTGTATCCCTTGATAACCTCTAACCAACATTCCAATAGGGATAATGAGTACTAAGTACACACCTAGACTCATGGAAACAACCCTAGGACATTAAGGGTTGCTTAGTGCACTAAAATGGGAAATTTACCTTGGAACCCTAGGATGGTTTTATGTGGGGAATTAAGACCAAGTTCCCTCCAGCTTTTTAAGCTTGAAATTGTGCTCATACAAGAAAAGAAACAGGGCACATGAGCAGCCCAAAATCGGCAAGTGTAAAAAAGAAGGAAAAGTGGGTTTTCTTGTATTATTCGTACCTCAAACCAAAGGGGAGATGAACTAGCTCCTTAGAAACTGATTTTCTCTTCAAATGGGCTATACCCATAGAGGTCAAATTCAACCTTGGAAGATTTTGGAAAGAGGGAAATGAAGCCCTTGAGGAGAGGAACACAAATATGTGATTTGTTTTATATTTGGAGCTTAAATGTGGCTTGGGCAAGCTTGGGAAGGAGGGCTGCCATGGAAGAAGCTCAAAATCATTCAAGAGGAAGAAGAAGGGAAGAAAAACGGTAGAGAGAGAGGGAGAATTCATATGGGAAGGAAGAAAGTGAAGAGAGAGAGAGAAAAGAAAAGTAAATAAGTACTTTTCACTTTTTCCTTTTAGACTTATTTGCTCCTCCTCTCACAATGGGAGTCATCTTGACTTAAAAATGCTGAGTCATCCCTTTTTAAAACAGGCCCCCTCTAATATCAGGCAAGGACGCTTTCATTTTTTACAAGAAACACTTGTTAATTTACCTGGTTTAGCACTATTCACTAACCGGGCCCGTTTTCCAAATTTTCTCGTTTCTTTAATTTTAATGGTTCTTAAGCTTCCATTAATATTTAATTATAGTTATATAGTCAACTATAATTTTTACGGGTCCGTTTGACCACTTAATGTCACGTTTTCGGGTTTTCTCAAAAAATGTGCTTTAAGACTCCGTTAGCGTTTTAACCCATTATTTGGATCCGTTTTCTTCGGAATCATTCCCGTATATTAATTAGGCCTAACTAAGCCTTAGGAATCCATCTAGGACCCTCGTTGAGGTCGTATTCCTCCTATGGTCACGTAACGCTCATTTATGTGTTTTATGCTTTTTAAGCGTTTTCTCTTTTCTTTTGGCTTCATTTTCTTCACTAAAATTCTTTAGGCACTATTAGGCCTTCTAATATCATATTAGAGTAACTTAATTACCATAATTAAGCTTGGGGTATTTCAGACCCAGCCCAAGCCCAATTCGACCTGAGGCCCAAGCCCATAGAGACTCGGCCCAACTCCACAAAACTGACCCAACCCCACAAAACTGACCCAGTCCACAAAAAACTAATTGACTAGACCAGTTGGCTTAGACTCGTTGACCCGGCCCGAACCCATATAACCGGCGGTTCAATCTTGAAAACCTACAGCCCAATATTAAAATCCAAGACCTGGTCTGCTTCCAATATCCGACCCATTGCCCAAACCAGCCCAAATTTAATTCAGCTAGGCCCAAACCCAATTCAGACCTGACCCAAACCCAATTCAGCCCGGCCTAAACCCAATTCAGCCCAGCCCAAACCCAATTCAGCCTAGCCCAAACCCAATTCAGCCTGGCCCAAAACCAATTCAGCACGGCCCAAACCTAATTCAGCCTGGCCCAAACCCAATTCAGACCCGTCCTAAACCCAATTCAGACCCGGCCCAAACCCAATTTAGCCCGGACCTGACCCCATTGAGACCCGGCCTAGACCCGATTCCGACCCGGCCCAACCCAATTCAGACCCGGCCTAAACCCAATTCAGACCTGATCCAAACCCAATTCAGACCCAGCCCAACCCAAATCAGACCGGCCCAACCCAATTCAGACTCGTCCCAACCTAATTCAGACCCAGCCCAACCCAATTCAGACCCGGCCCAAACCCAATTCAGACCCGTCCCAAACCCAATTCAGACCCGGCCCAAACCCACCAGGCCCGAGACTCAAACCCAAAACCTAAAAGCCCAAATCTCAATTGGGCCCAAAAGGCCCCATTCAACCCATAGCCCAATCGCCCCAAGGCTCAACTCCCAATTGGACCAAAAGTCTAATCTGGGCCAACATTGACCTCTGACATTGACCCCCAACATTAACCAAGCTCGTCTTTGACCAAGATCGACTTTGACCCCTAATTCAGACCCGGTTTGATTCAACTTAAACTTGATTTAACACAAACCTGATTCAATTAATCTTGTAAAACCCTTTCCAAACTCCAAAAATCCAAAAACATTCCTCATTATTCGACTTCAATTCAAAATCTCAAAAATCCTCTCTCAGATTTCAAACAATCATTTTTCATCAAAGAAACTATTTTGTGGATTTTTAAAGGAAAATCTCTTCTCACATCTGTAACACCCCATCTCATAAATCCATTCTCAACTCATAAACTTCCAACCAATTATATTAACAACACAGCGGAATTCTTACAACAATTGGTGTTACCGCCGTTAGTCACCCACGTGACTAACTAGGCATACTAAATACTCCAAGATCCAGCTACGGTCCGATGGACCCGAATACACCAAACATTAGTACTTACAAGCCTTAACCAATTACATGTTCTTAATCCAAGTATCTCATATCCTAATACATCATACTGACATCTCATCCACTTACTAAACGAGTGTACATGCACAACTCGTGTAACAAAAGTAAAACAACCCGTAGTAATTCTACCCGATCCTACTCTCAGGACGGTCGTCTTCTGACATTCACCTGCAAAATTTAAACAGCAGCCCCCGAGGGGGTCAGCACCTTTGCTGGTATGATTCTCTTATAGCTCCAAGCTAACAGGGCTACGACGACTAATTTTTGAAAGCATGAAGTTGATTAGATACACAACGTAAATAAGAAGTGCAATAAAATAACAACCACATATGAACAAACATAGTTCACACACAACGAACGGCTTAAAAGCGTTCCCTCAATAAATGAGTTAATCATTAAACTCCTTAAGTTATAATTCCTCTTAATCTCAGTCCATTCTTATCTTACCTCAATCTTAATCCTTATCTCAATCTCAGTTAATGGTGGCCACGGGTCCGGTTCCACCGGTTTCGTTCCGGTTCCGGAAAATGTGTATTCGTATTTGGAACCGGTCTGGGCGGTTCCGGTTCGGAAATCTGGATTTGCTTCGGATTCGGTCAAAAAACCGGTTCCACTTCTGACCGGTTCCGGAGCGGTTCCGGAAAGATTCGATCGGCTCCAGTTGCTTCGTTTTAGCTCAGATTTGAGATCCGTTTGAGCGCACACGTTGCTCTTTTCATCCACTTTACTCGTAGATAGGTTATTCTTCAAGTTTATAATCTTAAATGTGTAAGAAACAAAGACTTAGGAATTTTTATTGAATTTACAAAAAATTAAGGAACAAAGAGAATTTTATTATATGATTCACTGCCTCATTAAAACCTTATTAGGTAAAAACCCATTGGGAAAACCTTAATAAGGAAAAAGAGTACAGCTACTAAGAGGTTACATGATTTCAATTTGCAAGTCTTAAAAAAAAGATTACACGGAAAGAAAGTAATACTAAATTACTAATACATTCTAAAATATTACACGGTAACTTCAACCGGTTCCGGGGCGGTTCCGGTTCCGGTGCCTGGTTCCGAATCCGACGACGGTTCCAGGCGGTTACGGTTCCGGTTCTGGGCCCGGTTCGGGCCTGAATCTCAAAACATGTATTCGTATTCGGAACCGCTGAGGCAGTTCGGTTCCGGTTCCCGGCCGGTTCCGGTTCCAATCGGTTCCGGGTAGAACCGGACCCGATGGCCATCATTAATCTCAGTATACAAACCGTTCTTTAAATAAAAATGGTTGTATCTTATCTCAATGTTTATTTTTGTTGGGTCAAAAGTAATCCTAGCCAACGAGCTACTAACTCCATTGCTTGAATAAACAACTTATCTTAAAATTTTGGATTTAGGTGATCCTACCACACCATCTTAATCTGCCTCCTACCTTGGACTGAAATCCAAGGTAGCCGAGTCGACATTCGACCTTAGGTAACAACTCCGAAGACAAGTCCTCAAGTGGAAGTCGGATCTGATTCAGACACCGTCCCCCTTTCCTTAACATGCATGACCGGAGTCAGTCCCGGATTCCTCACTCCCCCCAAGTTCTAGTTCGTAGAAAGTCTTAAAGACGAAGTGTTAGCTAAACCTTTCTCGGGTATTAACCAACCAACAAATTTGGGAGTGAATTTCTTATCTCATTCAATGTTACTAAGTAATGTTAGTAACTAATCTCAAAGCCAAGTGTGTTAGTACAATGCAAACACACAAAAAAGATAAATAGTCTGGTTGCATGCTTTATCTTGTTTTAGTCATAGCAAAAAAACAGATAGCACACAAGCCGAGGGACACCTCGTTAGCAAGCAGGCTACAAGAAAACCATATTGTTCACCGTTGGACGTTCAGTTTCTTACTCTCCTCCGGAGTCCAAATTCCGATACCCTAAAACATTCATCGAGTTGGGTGGTTAATTTCTTGTTAACCTAGCTTATTTAATCACTAATGATTTCCAACTAAATACCACTAAGTCATTGTAGTTCAAACCTAACCACTTAAGTCGTTTACTTCTCATCATACTTCATACTTGTTCACACCTCCAATGGCCATAAAATTCCACCAAACAACTCTTAACAACCATATAATAGTATTACCCAACAAGCCCCCTTCATTTACCATCTAAAAAGCACACTTTCTTTGTAAATTTGCCTGGTCCAGGACATGGTACGGATCTGTAGTCCTGGACTAATGTATAAGATGACTCTCGGCTGATTTTTAACTATGGTCCAGGACTTTATCCAAGGACCAAGTCCTGGACCAGTTCTGGGGTGCACTCTCGACCTGTTTTTAGTGCTGTTCCGGGACTTTATCCAAGGACCAAGTCCCGGACCACACTTTAAACTGTTAAATTTTACAGTTTTGAACATCATTCCACACTTGTTCTTTTGTCCAATCTTCTCCTAATCTTTACCCATGTATTCACACATGTTCTAAAACCATTTTAGCACTTAAAATCCTCCTAACTCATGGATCAACTCATCTCCAAATTCCTAGATTGTTTACTCAAGTTCTTACTAAATTCTTAACACTTATAACTTAATTCCTTACACTTCCAACATGTAAATTTTGCCTAAGACTTCAACTAACCATAATGTTTCCTTTCAACCAACATAACTACTCCCCTAACATCATTATTCGTCCATATTTCCTTTGCTAAACTTCCTAAGGTTATCTTACATCTCCATGCACAATTTTCTCTCCTTTCCATTTGTTACTCATCACTCCTAAACTTGAACATACCTAGGCATCACTAGCCATCCTCTTAATACCTTACACCTCTTCTCATTCATCTTGACATGCTAAATCCTTCTTAGAAAACTTTCATCTTTATCACCCAAATCCACTCATTACCATCAAGGTTATACAAACTAGCTCATACCTAAATCATCACAAGACTTTTAAACATATTTCCCAAAGATTTTTGCATAAGTCTTAATATTCCTAATACCTTGATTTTGGTGTGTTTAATACACCCACCTAACCTCTAATTCCTCCTGGACAACCCTAGATCATTCTAATCCTTAAGAACACCTTTGTTAACTCATTTCCACTCACATTTCTTTTAATGATTCCTAGTTAATCCTTGGTCACTTTAATTCACAACAACCACTTAAACACTTTGTTTTCCACTCAAATTTCACCATAGCTCCTCTTGTATATTATCATGCCCATATGCATATTTTTCTCTTCTAATCAACCCACACACATTAAATTCTCTTCTCAAGATATTTCTCACCTTATTCAAACCATTCATGATAAACACAATATTATGCAATAATCTTAAATTGCATAGCACTAAGGCTCTTAAATGACATGGCTCTTAGGCCCTTAAATGACATGGCTCTTAGGCCCTTAAATGACATGGCTCTTAGGCCCTTAAATGGCATGGCTCTTAGGCCCTTAAATGACATGAATTTAAACACTAAATTTCCCACATATAATACCTTTCCACCTGTAATTGCACTCATCAATCTCATAGTAGTTATAATGCTCTTAAAATCCATCTTATGCTTATCTTACTAACTCATTTCCATTGGCTCCTTATTCACAAGTTCACAAACTTGTTCAAATCCTTTTTCCTAGGTTATATAACTCATTACCTAATGTAAGCTTTAAGCTACACTTAGTACTTATCTAAATCTCATCCCTTAAAACCTTAAACCACCATTAGGTAAGCAATTTACCTTATTTTTCTCAAGCTTCTCTCGCTTTCCTTTTGGTTATCTTGATTCAATTTCGGCAAGGACCTTTAGTTCCCTTACAAATCTTCTAATCAACATTCAAATAAGATAATGAGTGCTAAGGAACATACCTAGACTCATGGAATTTACTCTTTGGTGTAAAAGAGTGCTTAAAAGTTTATAAGTGGATGATTACCTTTGAAGTCTCAAGATAGACTTGGGTAATGAATCAAATAGGACCTCCACTAGTCATTGGAGAATGAAAACAAGCTTGAATGAATGAAGAAGCAAATGAGCTCTTAAAACTTGATTTTCCCCCTTCAATGGAGTTTCTCCATGGCACCAAACTCAAGCTTTTGCAGATTTTAAAAGATAGAACTAAAGGGCTTGCTCCAACTAAGAGAAATCTATGCTTAGTTTTTGATTTGGAGCTAAAATGAACATTTGGTGAACAAATGATGGTGGAGGAATAATTGGGCTGTAACTCACGGTTTGGAGAGGATAAAGATGAAGAAAAAATGGTGGAAGAAGAAGAAATGAAGGAAGAGGAGGAGAGTGGTAGTTAAAGTGAGATATTTTCCTTTTAAAAGTAAATAGTAACCAACCTTTATTTCCCTCTTCTTTCTAACTTGGCTGGCCCACTTTGGTGACTCACCACCTCTAAAAACCTTCCCCTCTCCATTAATGGGATATTTATGGCCTTTGTTGACCAATTAATTAAGCTAAGTTGACTAAAGCTTAATTTGGGCACTATTTGGTTATTATTCACAATTAGTGCACATATTTGTGAAATTTTTAGTTTCCCATTGATTTAGGCTTTCTAATGAGATAATAAGTAGTACACAAGTTGATTAAGGTGTAATCATGGGCATTTAGCCACTCAAAACCTTCTTCTTAGACAATTTTTCAAAAATGGGCTTTAAGAGTCCTTAAAGCATAATTTGTGTTTTAACTTGTTTTTGAGCTTGGTTTACTTTGGTAATTGGTTTAACATGTCCATTAGCATGTTACTAATGTCTAAGATTGATATTTGAGTGTTAACCAAAGTTACTCCAAGCTTAGAGCATGTTTTTGCTTAAATTGCTCTTAAGGTGTTTTCTTGTGTTTTCTTTGGTTTAAATTGTCTACCAATGGTTATAAGGCATGTTTTAGCCTTATTAAATCATAAATTGATGTTTAATTATCATACTTAGGTTTGGGGTATTTCAATCTACCCCCCTTAAAAGAACTTTGTCCCCAAAGTTCCCATTCATCTTATCTCATTAGAAAACTCGGTTCATCTCATATCATGGATCATATAGATCATGCTTATATGTACTTAAACTTATTAACTCATTAGGTCTGTCATAAACTTATACTCAAATATCACACAACAAGCTTAAGCATGTATAGCACTCAAAATTCCTTTTGGTCCTTTTGAAGATTAAAACAATCACATAATTTTCATCGTATTCTCCCATGTCACCGGTCCGAAGACAAAGACACATTTTTCCTCGCCTTCATGGGCTAGAATACAAAACTACTTTGTCCCCTCCCATGTCACCGGTCCGAAAACAAAGGCTCGTGCGTACTCTACTTAATGGGCGAGACTCAGTGAAAAGGAAATCCTTTTTACAAGGTCAGGTGAGGGATAATTCCCTCTATTTGAAAATACAATCAACTCCAATTCCAATTTATTCTAATGCCTCTATTCTTAATGTGATTTAATTGTGACCACTTGTAGGGAGTTTCAGGAATCATTCGACCCTGATGTGATCAGCGTCAGTGTTGAACTATCCCTCCACCCCAATTTGTGTTTGGTTTCCCTTGATCCCTAGAAAATCAAGTTTCACCTCCCACGTCATTTTCAAACATCAAATAATTCACTCATTTCCAATTTTCTATCTTTTTAGTGATTCTATTCATAATCAATACATCTCCAAATGGGGCTCAGTCCATCGATCATTCTCAGTTCACCTCTTAGTAATTACCTTAGGACTTTAATTCCTACTAAGTTCTATATTTACTCCCAACCAACTCTTACCTCATATACCTATTGATTCTTGTCTCATAACATTACCATTTCCTACCTTATACTCATATCGAATAATATCCCATAGTGTTATCTTATTCTTATCTCACACATAGTTTCATATCGACTCATATCTCATATATTCCTTAAGTCTCTTTAATCCTCTTCACTAATTCTCTTAACTTGTACTCACACCGGAGTTAACAAGATAGGTACTTAATACGTATGGTATTCGCATCTTATGTGCTCAATAACCATTATTAATCTCAGAATATATACATATGTATATGTAAAACAAATTCTCAATTTCTTTTGTGCTATGCACATTGTAGTTTACGTACTCAGTACACAAACATACGCTAAGCGGTTTTTCGCTCTACCCCCCTTAAAATGGATTACACCCACGTAATCAACATGTTATCACCCTTGAACTTAGGTTCAAGATGTTTAATTCTCACTTAGCATTCCAGCTTCCTTCTCATCTATCTAGCATTATGATCCGATCAGAGGGTCTTAACCGTGTTAATGGCTTAGTCTCTGTATCTTGGATCCTTAATGGTACTTATGCCAGTCTCCCTAATGCGTTCGGGTTTAGCCTCAAAGGTTCTAAAGCATTCTGTAGATAAGTCATATATTTATCCAACTAGAAGATGTGTGGTACATCTTTCCTTTCTCGTTCATTAGATGTATGAAACTTTTAAGGTACCGGTTTGCTAGCTTCCGCTGCGCAACTCTAATAACCTCAGGCTTAGTTTGTCTTTCTTATCCTTTTATAGTATTGTATATCCTTCTACTGCATGCTTATAATTTAGTACTAAAGGTCTCCCAATGGACACGTGTAACACCCCTACTAATCCGGCTCCTAATTATCGTATAAACGTCATACTTAGTAATTAAATCACAGCGGTAAATAACAGACTGTCGTTCTAATGGTGTCACCGTTAACACTCGCCCATACGGGTGATAACGAGTTACATGATAATCAACATACGAAACGTATTCCCGCAGTGACCACAAGAGATAGATAGTAGTGCCTAAATAAAACTAAAATATATACAACAACAATCCGTCTTATACATAAACTGTACACGTGAGCGTCTAACCAAATATACACCTCGGTTTACAAAACCCGAGTCTAAAATAACCACAGTCTCAGTCCGTACCAAGTCTAACCAAAAGTCACTAAAACCGTCGCGTCCCGCGTCGACCCTCCAGCTAGTCTCTTGAAAATAAATATGGTTGTGGTATGGATTCAGCCCATGCTGAGTATGTTATCACATGTCCCGTCATGCCTCCTCAAACCCCTCAATTAATTGGTTGAGAGCATGAGATTCGTTACATGCAATACCGTTTTAATATTTAAACTGTAAAACATTTAACAGTAATAACCATACAATAAGCACAACCATTAACACACATAATATAATCCACACAGCATAACCAATGAACAACAAGGTGAAACAACGAGAATAATAAACGAGTATTAACTCCCGTCCTTGGCATAAAGTCCAATATTGTTCGCCAATGTACAAGCTACAAGCTGTTGTAAATGTTCAGTTATACCTAGTGACAACGTCTCGTTAAAACGACGTGTCTCTAAATTACCCATATACTATGGCGGGTCACCCACGGCAGTAGCCACTCCAACGGTAGAGTCTCCGACCAACGAACCGTTCTAGTTCACGGGAAATTTCTTGATACTTGCGGACCCGTACGCGGACCTCATAGTATCGTTTTTGTGATCACAGCGCGCACCAAGAGCCACATCCTCTTGGCTTTGTTTCATTTATCTTTATAACATCGCATCGCATTACCAATTTTACTAACACAGCAGACTAAGGTCGTTAGTCCAATCCGGAGTATGTAAACTCGGGATCCAGTGTTAGAACGGGAGCGGCGTTAGAAAAGGCCTATGCTTCGTATTAAAGTCTCGGATAATATATATATATATATATATCTTATTATCCTAGTGCTACAACGTTTTTCTGACGTTCCTTATATTGCATATAAGATAGCACCATAGCCGCTAGTTCGTTTATATATATAGGTCCATATATACGAACCAATACTGTTATCGCAAAAACAGTAAATAATAAGCAGCTTAATTATACAGTTCATGCATATTTAATCACACATTCAGACAAACAATCTTATCACAGATTACACTGAAGTCTAAACTGAGGAAGCCCTCAGAGACAATCAGAGACACATAACAACATACCGTTCACCCTGATTATATAACCGTGGAGTTGATATGCTGTTATTTTATGCAAATTTTACTACTGAAACCCCTTGTCTTTGATACCATCTTCCCAGGTGATAAGGCACCCCAAAGGACTTAATAACCGAGTGGACGAGGCCTGATTTGGATCAGAATTTGCCTTTTTGGATCAGCGGAGTACCTTGCCTTTTTCTTTTCCACCATTCATTCCAATTCAAACCCAAGCTCAAGGCTAAAAACAAAGTTCAGATGGTAAATACTCTCAAACTCATTAGCATATGTGAACAAAGACATGAATAAAAACAATTAAGCACCACAGACAATGAAAATTTTTGTACCCCATGTTCTGTCAACCTGCAAAACTTCCCCTATGGCTCCCTTCCTGGTTACCACCACTTACAACACTCAAACAAATGCAAGAAAATCAAGCTGCAAAGGAGCGAATCCTCCCCCACACTTAGACTGGAGCAATGCCCTCATTGCTTGGAAATAATTAAATTAGGAAGGGCAAGAAATCCAAAGGAGCAACTCGCGCAAAACAAAACCAAAGGGAGTACTGAAAGTAGACAAAGTGAAAATAATACTCCCCAAAGTTCGTAGAGACATAGCAGCAGATGCTCCCCCACACTTGAGTTCAGCTATGAGATGAATAGAAATATTCCTGAGAGAAAACCCTGCATAGCTAGAAGAACTCAAGTGGCCCATAACAATATTAAGCTCCATCAAGGAAAAAAGATAGAAAACAAGAATAATGAGATGAGCAAATGAAAAAACCTAAGAGAAAAGTAGAAAATGTGGGTTGCCTCCCACCAAGCTGCCCTGATTTAGAGTCTCTGGCTAGACTCTCACTCCGTTATCCCGGATCAAAAATAAAAGTTGACAATGGCGTCAACGGGAGTAAGATGTGGACAACAATAGGTAGTAAACCACCTGGATCAAAACAATATGTTACCTCAACAAATAGAATTGGAAAATAAATACTCCATAAAACCTGGTGTTTAAGGAGATATTGATGGTAACGGGTCTCAAGCAGAAGATCAGGTGTTGATTGCTGTTCTTCCTCAAACTGAAGGATGTAAACATCCTCCTTCTGTGGTTGAGGCTCAAAGAGAACGTGATAACAGCAAAGTGGTGGCGGACATGCTCTCCGTCTGGGACCAAGGGTGGTGAGGGAGGGTAATTTGAATCTTCAACAAGTAGCTCCTCCTCGGACTCATAACAACCCTCCACATTTACAGCATCTGGAACAGTCACATCCTTCAATGGTTCTTCATGATTCTGTAACACCCCATCCACAACGTCGCACTTTATAACCATCTGCAGCGGAAACATAAACCATCACATTACTTAATCCGTTGGTGTTACACGCCGTTAACCACCCACGTGGCTAACAAGGCTAATACATACATATTATATCGGTCTGATGGACTAGATCCCCGAGCAACTACACCATACAATCCTGATTCCATTTCCAACAACTATATACATAACCATCCCCCACTGTACCGAGTATTCATTAACCAATGCCGATAACAAATTCGGTCTTACTACACCTATAATACATACACCATTAAAGGGCTACCAATGTGCAAACATCTACCCCGTCCTACTCTCGAACGGCTTCCAGCTCCTTGTACCTGAAATAGAAAAAGGAGAAAAGGGTGGCCCCCAAGGGGGTCAGCACCTTTGCTGGTATGGTAATCCCGCAGCCCGCATGCTACCGGGCCACGCACAACTAATTGTCGTCTTAGCATGCTGTTGATTATATTTAAATCCTGCATGTAAACCATAAACACACAACACATTGCATACGCCCAGCTATAGGGCTTAACAAACATCTAACACATCCACACATCCACACATAACAAATCAACATTGTTTCCTTTAACCCTAGAGTGGCACTCCTCTTAATGGAGTTACTTCCTTAACAGACAACATTTACCCATCAATCAAGTTATCCTTAAACGTTTCTTATTACAAACCTGAATTCATAACCATAATCCACATATCCACAATTTACCTCATATAACTTCACACCGAATAGGAATTGCAATACATCCATAACACATAATACAACGGGTACGGTTCTCTTAAGGAACCAACCCAACCATAATTAGTTCACTTTAGAGCCTAGAGAATGTTGCCAAACTCATGATAAGCTCGTCCCATAACTTGCTACCGTTTCTTTAAATGAACAGATAACTTAACACTAAGGTGCGTCGGGTACAGTAAACCAAGCACACCGAACAACCATTGTATGCCCCAGAAAACCGACGTGAGTCAGTAACATAGCTTTGGCTAAGCTAAAGGGAAGATTGGAAACCCAATGAGTAAACAACCTAACATACACCAAGAGAGTCGAACCGGGTATGACATCGACTCCCGTCCATCACACGCGTGGCCGGAACATGACCGGACTCCTCCCCCCCATTAATACTCATATACTTATAGTTAAGTAGTTAAGGCTCCATTATGGAACCTATCACATCCACACACCATTCGGTATCACAACCGTGTTAAGCATGTAAGGGAGGTTCACACACCTACAAACAATAACCATACACACTAACTCACGCATAGCCGTGGTTAGAACGTTCCCAAGGTTTGGGCCGTTAATCCGAATACCGATATCACATGTGTTCCTAGTTCTAGTTAGCCAAGGTTAACACTTATTGAGGTTAAACGGTATCGAAGACCAGATTCGCCACATAAATGAATTACTATAAACTCATTACATGTTTTATCTTACAAGGTGGCAAACACTCAGAAAAACACATTGGCATTCAAGCCGGTGTAATCCGGTAGGACACAGGTTGCAAGAAAACCATACCTGTCGCCGGAGTCCACTCTACCTTGTCCAGTTAGGTTCCTCGAACAATTCTCGAACAACTGGTACATTAAAGTTACCTTCATTAACATTGGGGTAACATGTTTGTGTAACGTCGAACGACTATAGTTAACTCCGTTAGCTAGTTAAAATCTTTACATTTTTAACTTATTTACTCACACATTTTATTCCAACTTCTCACCCACCAAACTGTCATTATAACTCACCAAACATGTCCTTAACAACCTTACAACCTCATTATCCATCAATCCCCATCATTAGACATCATTTTCCAACCTTTAACAACATTTTTAGAGTGGTCCGGGACTTGGTCCTTACCCTAAGTCCCGGACCAACACTTGTAAAAACTATCGGCGTATTTCAGCAGGGTGGTCCGGGTCCTTGTACCCATCCCAAGTCCCGGACCACAACCTTATTCCACTCTCGGCCATTTTAAACAATTGGTCCGGGTCCTTAACCTTAAACCAGGTCCCGGACCTTAAACTTTGTATAACTCACGGTCTATTTTGCACAAATGGTCCGGGACATTACCCATGGCCTAGGTCCCGGACCCAACCTACAGAATTTGACGTACTGCATTTTCCAAGTTCTGCTGCGTAAGTTCTCTACATCCATCAATTGTATAAACTTCCCAGTACACTCTTATACTCAAAACTTCACCAAATATACACCACATAACAACATAGTGCACAACTTAAATTTGCATAGCTCTTAGGCTCTTAAAATGCAATAATCTTAAACACTGAATTTCCACAATATATTTGCCTTTCACCTGCAAATACAAACAGCAGTACGTATGTCCTTTACTAGTCCTCTGAGAACATTTTTCTAAGTCATTTACCTTGGCTCTTTAGGTAGTTTGAATACACAACGTACGTTCATTTTCCAAAGGAATTTTAAGCTACCTTTGGTTAACATAAAACATAGAGGAAACATCATTTTTCTTTGAGTTTCCATACCTTGAAGCAAAGGAGAAGAATAATACGTGAAAGGATGAACTCAAGCTCCTTCCATGGAAATTCCTCTTGGCACCAAAGTGGAGCTCTTGAAGATTTGTAAGGACTAAATCGAAGAGCTTGATGAAACTAAGAGATCGGTGGTCTCGGTTTTAGATTTGGACAAGTGAGCAAGAAGTTATATGAATTTGAAGTAGTATGTTGTGCTGGTGCTGTTCGATCGTGAAAGAGAGAACAGGAAGGAGAAGGCTATGTGAGAAAACAAGAGCAAATGAGGAATGAATGATTGTAGTTGCTTTTAGAGATATTTAACTATGTAAAGCAAATAGTGTTTTTTTTTCAATAATACTTATCTACTCACTGATTGTTCAATCTGCTAGCAAGTGACGTCCCACATGCAAACCGACCCACATATACATAAAGGGTTATTTAGTCTTTATAGCTCAATTAAATTACATATGTTACAAACTAGCTTATTTTAGTTACTATTCACTATAACAAAACACATAAAAGTGAAATATTTATTCTTATTAATTTAAACTTCCAAATGTGATACTAAATAGTACACATATTAATTAAAGAGTAATAATGGATATTTAGCCATTTAAAACTCATTTACACACAGTTACTCAAAAACGTGCTTTTAAGGCCCCTCAAAGCACATTTTGTATTTTAACTTGTTTTCAAGCTCGGTTTTCTTTGGTAACTGATTTAATAAATTCATTAATATACATATAAGGTCTTGGTAAGTTTATTAAGTCTTAACCAAGGTTATTCCAAGCTTAGAGCATATTTCGCCCTTTATTGCCTTTTAGACAATTTATTGTATTTACTATTTATTAAATTGTTTATTAATGTTCTAAGACTCTTTTTTAGTCTTAATAATTTATTATTTAACGTTTAAACAACATACCAAGGTTTGGGGTATTTCAGTCTACCCCCCTTAAAAGAACTTCGTCCCCGAAGTTCACACTTCCCACATATCATTGGTTTAGAATATGGAAATTACTTGTATAATAAAACACTTCCATAACCAACACACCTTACACCACAACCTCGGACTTGAAGGTCCGGGTACACATACACATCCATCCATAACGTATCATTCTCACATGATTACCTCGGATTCAATGGTCCGGGTACCTTAATAGTATAGTACTCACATAACAACCCTCAGACTCTCAGGTCTGGGTAACATGACCACCTTTGGACTCATAGGCCCAAGTAACATAATCAATTCAGAACCCAACCATATTAAGACTCAAGGTCAAGGTAATATTTATTACACATATCACACAACATGCCTTAGCACGTATAACAAATAGAAATACCTTTTCCATCTCTTCATGGGCTCGAGTCCCACGTTGAGTACATATACACTGTGATCCCCACAGAACCCGGTCGCGATGGACACCTGCTGGTCCCCGTTCCTTTGGGAGATCAAAACATTCACTTAATTTTTAACATATGTACTTCTCATGTCACCGGTCCGAAGACAAAGGCTCATACGTCCTCAGCTCGTGAGCAAGTACTACAAAAATATTCTTTACTATGTTAAGTAAATGTGAGAATCCTTTATTCAAGATATCAATCCACTGTTCTGGAAATACCAATGAAGACTTGAAACCACCAATTTTAAATTCTTTGAAAACTCAATACAACTCCAAGTCCAACTTATGCTCCTTGCATCCTTTCTTAATGGTGTTATTTGTGACCACTTATAGGGAGCTTCAAGAGTCATCCAACCCTGATGTGATCAGCATCAGTGTTGAACTATCCTTCCACCCAATTTGTGTTCGGCTTCCCTTGATCACATGCAAATCAAGTTCCACCTCCCACTTCATTTTCAACCAAACAATTAATTCAAGCATA
>JAIOTZ010002001.1:0-25459 GCA_023374045.1 Limonium bicolor
CATAAGGAAGTTGAAAACTTACTCTTCTTCAATTAGCTTTTCAAGACCATCGCAAGAAAGTTTGGTGAAGTAATCACTTAGAGAATCAATTTCTTGTTCAAGGTGTAAATTTGTTGCTTGAGTTCATATCTCCTCGGACCATTGAGTTGGTCGCTTCCACATATTTGCAACCGTGCTCAGTTGCATCACGCTTTGAGCAATCTTAGGTCGGAGAGCGACAATGATCCAGGCCATTATCATCCTGTTGCAACTCTCACAAGCACCTGCTTTGACATCATCTCCCCTCAATCAGGGGCGGATCCAAAGGGGGGGCCGGGGGCACCGTCCCCCCGAAACTTTTGAAAATTTGTCAAATTCTCTTATAAATTTTTGAAAAAATACAAAATGACATAATATTTTAAAGAGTGACATTGTCAAAAAAATTTTTTGCCCCCCGAGACAAAACTTCTGGATCCGCTACTGCCCCCAGTTACTTCAAAGTTCTGTAGATCATCCCTAGTTTGTACTGTGCCATTAACGATATCAGCATGGATCTTTTCCAAGTCTGGAAGTTTTCCCAAGAATCAAACCCTTAATGATCGGAAGATTGAAGGTAGAGCGGGTCATTAGGCTCGACTTTGGAGGATTTCTTTTCTGGCGGACCGGAACCGCAGTTTGAATCCTTCACCTTTCCCGCGACATCACTTAGCGTGGTGTTATACTGCTATATGGCACCATATTATAAAAGAAAAATGGTGAAGAGTTAGGATAAAGAAAGGATGAACAAATGAGAAAATTTCATATTCACTTGTATTACTGTTTGTATCCATATGTTATACAAGAGGTATACATAAAGACCGAGGTCAATGGATAGTAAATGTGAAGTTTGTTTTAAGAAAATAATGGGTAATTTCTAATAAAATCTTATCTTTTCCTTTTTTTAAAAAAAACTAGGAAATCTTATGTCTCTTATTCGTATGAACCCCAGGAAGATTGTCCAGTATTGAACGTACTTTATGAAGTAACCTAACGATTTGATATGAAGATTCTCATCTCTCTTTCTGACTAGGAAGAGTAAACTGTAAACCGATGATGATTGTGAATTGAGTTGCAATTAAGGTTGGGATTTATTTTCACAGAGGACAGCGGTCCATAGTTCTATTTGTTTTTTTCCCATTCTTGAAATTCACCATAATCAACTGGCCATGTGCATGGTTGATTATTGATTTTGCATATAATTCCATTTTGAGGGTGTGTGGTTGGGAGTGGTGAGTACTACTGATATCGAAAATTATCCTCTTTGTGCCTGTGAAGTGGGTACGCATCCAGAGGCACGTACGGCAAGAAGACAGATGGTGACACATTACTAGGAATTTGGTATTAATCGGCGCCGGCCGGAGTTATAATAAATGTATACTATTATCATGAGTCAGCAGATTATATCATGTATACAAAAAGTTCAAAATAATACAGCTAGCAAAGTCAAGGCTTGAATTTGAAGCCTTATACTAATATGGTTGGTTAATTGGTTGCTTGCAGGATCAAGCATGCACTTAGAGTTTTCAAATTCGAGGTATAGTAGTTCGAATTCGAAATAATAACCCGGAAAACAAGGGCGAGAAATTTAGTCCTATGAATTTATGACGTATAGAGAGAGTGGCAAGTCAAATTTCTTTTGTTGCTTGTTATTGCCGCTGGCGAATTGTCACGCTTTGCATCTGAGGGCTTCCAGGCTGAATCTGTGGGTATATTATATATGAGAGACTTGTAGGTTTTGGTATCTTTTGAAATAATTATTTATAATATATTAAGCGATTTGCTCGTTTATGTGAATTTTATCGTTCTTCTTCAATTATATACTACAATAAAAATATACTAAAATTATAATAATCATTACATACATTTATCTGGTATAATTCATTTGTTATATCTTTCAGTTAAATAATAGAACTGTATGAAAATTAGCTAGTTTCCGTCCGGAAAGTAATCCAATTACTAACAAAAGTTTGCAAAAATGTTACCTGTCGATCTCGTGCAACAAACTGTTCACAAATGATAAGAAGGGAAAATAGAAGCCGAGGTCGTGCAACATTCAGTTCCTCAATTATAGACACTATCACAAATGACTTTGAAGTATTCAAAGAACATTCCTGATCGATCATATGTAATTAGTTGTAGTAGTGCCATGTAATTAGGAATTTGTTATAACCTTCAGCTATCTGTCATGTTGCATATATATAATGTTTACACTTGTGAGTTTGGGTACAATAAGCAGGGTTAGCAATTTTAGTTTAGGCAAAGAACATGGAAATAGACAAATATATACCGTTCCCCAACTTGAAGCTTGTCACTTGTCATGGCACAATGATGAGTTTGTAATATCCGGAGAGACATGATCAGTTGCGCCCGTGTCAAAATACCATGAAGGAAACGACCAAATAACAAAGCAGCTAGGCTAGTATAATTCAACACGCTAATGGTCGGTCTTTCATGGTTTTGACACCAGCGTCATCGATTATGTCTCTTCGAACATTCACAAATTGTAGACAACTACCATTGTCCAATGGTAGATGATAATCATCATTTGTCTATGTTTCATGTTGGATCATGTTCTATACCTAATCTAAAATTGCTAACCATACCTGTTGTAACGTATAATTTCCTGAAAAAAAAAAACTCAGGAAGACACGCAGCGGAAAACACTTAGAAACATTCAAGCAACATTCGAGCACCAAGCAAACAACACATGCGCACAGAAACATTGAACACATGCGTGAAGGCAAACAGGCATTCACATACTAACAACGACAAGCACTTAGCTTGACATGCCCTAGGGAAACTTACCCCAGGGCTCCGGCGATGCTGCGCTTTGCCAGCATGCCAGAATGCGCCACTCATAACCACAAGGATGAGAGTGGACTTATACCACCCTTATTAGATAAGTTCTCCGGCCATCCCAGTTCCCCCAACTTCAAGCGTCAAGGTCAAAGGGGTTCTGCGCACCACTTGCAACTCCTGCCCAAGTGCGTAGCCCAAGTGCAAGTACACCAGTGCTCGGGCAACCACGAGGTTATGCCACTCAGTCAGTGCAAGCACCGATGACCGGAGGGTGAGGGCATCAGGGCGAATACCAACACACTTATCTCCACCCAAAATCCAACTCATCCCTGCGCGAGCCACAAAGGCTCTAACGATGTGCCGCCCGCACATCGGGGTAAGAATAACCAGGGACATGATGAGTTGATGCCGCCAGCTCTCGGCATCGGGGTAATAGAAGCTCACACCGTAGTTCCAAAGCTCTATCCCCAAGGGGCCCCTCAGCTACCTGCACACCGACAAGTTAGCATAAAGGGCGTAGAACAGAGAGAGATCGAGTCATCGCAACGCAGGTACGAAAGGGCTACTTCTTTTATTAATTGAGATACAAGGCCCGAAAGCTTACATTACATCGTTGAATACAAGTACATTCTGGTGTCAAGCTGCTTGTCTTTGTCCTTACAAAATTTGGACGTAACAAACCTCCCCCACCTAAGTCTTTGCCGTCCCGGCAAAGATTCTAAGTACTTTTGTATCTCTATCCCTAAATTGCAATAAGTTACCCTCTCGCCCACGTTGCAACTTCTTTCTCTCTATTTCGATACAAAATTTCCCAGCATGAACGATAGCTCAGCGTTGCTCATCCAACAGCTAGGTCTTCAAACGGGGTGTAGCGGCGAATCTTTGCCATCTTAGATTTTCTATCGAATTTGTTTGTAAGTCGAGTTGGATTTTGATGCTTCCCGGATTCTGACCACCAGGTCAATTCCCACGCGAGAGATATTGTTGTTTAGCCCAAAAGAATGCCGACTCAGAGCATCAGGACATCTTTGTGCCGACCCGAAACTCGTCCCATCTCGCATGCTTAGGGAACAACTTCTCCTGCGTGGTAAAACAGGGGTTAGTCACATCGCCAGTGACAACAACCCAAAAGAAAGAAAACTTATGCTCCGTTCGCTGAACGCAGCAATACTTGCGTTCAGTTTAATGCACCTGTGGTTAAGGATAGTTAACCAATGAGATAGCAGCATAGTTAAAAGTATTCCAATACATTATTGACATGTGTCCGCTTAATCTGGGACAAAAGTAAATCGTCTTCAGCGAACGCACTCTTAGTCCCGGGAAGGTAATGCCTCAAAATATAAAACAGAGCATTACCGCAAGCATCTCTTGCACATGAGCCGAGCAACGTCGCTCAGCTTGTTATAACTTCTGACTCTCAAGGGACTTATCAAACTCAGGCATCTTAAGCAACGGTTCCGAGGAAATAGGTCACTTCAGCCACTCGAATGCCTTCAGGGTGCGCACCCGTCCCTGTCCCATTTTTGCTCACCTTGAGCAAGTCGGTAAAAAGGGGCTACCTTCTGAGAAAACCCTTCCTCGCATCAGCGTTAATATCTCGCCAAGCCAAAAGAAAAGGGCGAAATTCAGATACATTCCTCGGAGTCGTCCTTCTTAGGATCGCTTTCACCTTGGATGGGTCCACACGGACCGCCCCGACGAGGATGATGTGGCCTGTGAAAGCCAATTCTCGTTAACCGAGCGAACATTTCTCCCTCTTCACACTAGCTCGTGTGCCCGTAAACGAACCCGCAAAAAGGTGATCCCCAGAACATGGAGAATCTTGGAACCTCCAAGATCACAAAAGTTTCAACTCCCACCCACATATCGACTTATGTACATAATTTACATGTGCCATGAGCAGGCATATAACTGCCTCATTCACGGCTGTCAAAAAGGTATGGAATGGGGTTGTCAAAAGCCTAGGTGCTCGCACGGCACTCAGGGCGACGGGGTCGCCCGTGGCTCCTTAGGTGGATGCAAAATAGAGCCAACAAAAGTTGAAGGGACAACATCCTTGCGAGCACCCTCCTTAGGAGGATTCAAAAGCGCAGAAAGATTTGCTCGCTTAGGACAGGATGTAGCAAAATGTGCATCCCCACAAAAGTAACAAGTTGGGACGAAGTTGGGTTTAGTCTTCTTCCCCTTCTTGTGAAAGGGCTTTGACTCCCTTTCCTTAACCAACACATCTACCTGCGTCGATTCTGAGTGACTTGAGTCGCACTCAGGCTGGGTTGCCGGCCAATTCCGCTTCCTTGGGGAGGAACCACCCTCCCTTCTTGGATTGGAAGAACCAGCCTTTCCAGGTGAGGATTCTTGTCGAAAATCCACCAGACCCTCGGCAACCCCAATAGCTTGGGGAACAGTCGTCACCCTACCTCTCCTTAGCTCATTTTGAGCCCAAGGTTTCAAACCCTCAATAAAAGCATGGACTTTGTCACCTTCGTCCATCGACGGGAGGTCAGAGATGATGGAGACAAACTCCTCAACATATTCACGAATAGAACCGGACTGTTTAAGAGCTCGGAGACGAGTCCTCACTCTATGAGCAGTATCCAAGGGGAGAAAATGTGCCCTCAAGGCTCCCTTGAAATCAACCCAAGTTCTTGGAACCGATTCGCCATTACTACGGTCCGTCTCTTCCTTCAACCGCCACCACTTTTTGGCATGCCCAACAAGATAAGTTTTAGCAATCGAGACCTTCAGGTCTTCTCTCACTCTAGAGGCATCGAAGAAACTTTCCATATCGTAGAGAAAATTCTCAACGACTTCAGCATCTCGGGTCCCATCGAATGGGGTTGGATCCCTTGGTTTAACTTTTGAATCACCGAATGGAACTCCCCGACTCGCTAAGGCATCTAGTGCCTTGCTCAATTTCTCGGAAAGATCCGCATTTTGCCTAGCCAGCGTGGCATTATCATTAGCTCGAGTCTCAGAGTCTTGTTCTTGCTCTTGACTCTCAAATCTTGCTTTGAGTTGTGCAACATCACTAGCCAGCACATTGACAACATCTTTAAGGATCTTGTTCTCATTCACAAGTCCTTGAACAGCACTAATCAAATCCAACTCTGGGTCCACCGCATCAGCTTCCCGATTAGATAGACCCACAACATCTCTTAGTTCTTCTAGATAAGCCCAAAGTGTTGTAGAGTCAGGACCTTTTCTACCCATGATCGGCAAACTGTTTGCAAGACTTAGTCCTCGATTGCAACCTTTAACATTGTTCGGAACGGGGCCTCACTACGAGTTCAACACTTTAACAATCTGCAAACAGAGTTTGCCGAAGGGTTAGGCTCTGATACCAAAATTGTAACGTATAATTTCCTGAAAAAAAAAACTTAGGAAGGCACGCAGCGGAAAACACTTAGAAACATTCAAGCAACATTCGGGCACCAAGCAAACAACACATGCGCACAGAAACATTGAACACATGCGTGAAGGCAAACAGGCATTCGCATACTAACAACGACAAGCACTTAGCTTGACATGCCCTAGGGAAACTTACCCCAGGGCTCCGGCGATGCTGCGCTTTGCCAGCATGCCGGAATGCGCCACTCATAACCACAAGGATGGGAGTGGACTTATACCACCCTTATTAGATAAGTTCTCCGGCCATCCCAGTTCCCTCAACTTCAAGCGTCAAGGTCAAAGGGGTTCTGCGCACCACTTGCAACTCCTGCCCAAGTGCGCAGCCCAAGTGCAAGTACACCAGTGCTCGGGCAACCACGAGGTTATGCCACTCAGTCAGTGCAAGCACCGATGACCGGAGGGTGAGGGCATCGGGCGAATACCAACACACTTATCTCCACCCAAAATCCAACTCATCCCTGTGCGAGCCACAAAGGCTCTAACGATGTGCCGCCCGCACATCGGGGTAAGAATAACCAGGGACATGATGAGTTGATGCCGCCAGCTCTCGGCACCGGGATAATAGAAGCTCGCACCGTAGTTCCAAAGCTCTATCCCCAAGGGGCCCCTCAGCTACCTGCACACCGACAAGTTAGCATAAAGGGCGTAGAACAGAGAGAGATCGAGTCATCGCAACGCAGGTACGAAAGGGCTACTTCTTTTATTAATTGAGATACAAGGCCCGAAGGCTTACATTACATTGTTGAATACAAGTACATTCTGGTGTCAAGCTGCTTGTCTTTGTCCTTACAAAATTTGGACGTAACACCTGCTTATTATACCCAAACTCATAAGAAATCTCCTCAATGTATCCAAGATAACAATGTTGATATGAAGTTTTGGTCTACACACTGTTATGTTAAGAATTTTCTTGGCAAAACTGATGATAATCATATCTTATTCATAATATTATCCTCCTGTACAGGTAATCCGAAAAAAGAACAAAGGGAATTACAATATGATCTTTTGGTTCTCAAACTTTAACTGGTGGAGGTGAATCAAAGTTTCTTCTTTTCCACAAATTAACTTCTTTTCTAGGCTCAGTCGTTAACATACCATCTCCACCTCGTCGTACCAGGATTGGAGCCGAGAAAGGGATGATCACTTCCCCATCATCATCTTCATCGTCACTGTCAATTCTCTCTTCATCAGAATGATAATTCCTGCACTGATCATTATCATTCACCGGAGCAATCTGTGCTGTCCAGTCAAAATTCGCAAGTGATTGTCGTCCACTGGCGAAACGTTTCATATGGCCCAATGAAGGTATTCCAGATGGTTTATTATTATTGAGTTGGGATGTTATGACACCACCGTATGAAGCATGCATAGATGATGATTTGAGGGTTTGTTCCCGTTTACTTGTAGTAGAAGTAACGGTACTGTCTGATCCAGACCTTCCACCACCGCTTAAAAACCTGAGAAATTTACTAGAAGAAGAGAAAGAACCATGTTTCTTGATATTCTTCTTCACCTCTTCCTCTGTACATCTGACTTTGTTGGCGGCAACAGTAGTATTCTTCGTCTTCTTTTTCATATCTTTCATCAACATCTTCTTATTCTTCTTCATGCCCTTCTGCATCTTGATCTGTCCAATACATGATACTTTCGGAGAAGTGGGTTCGTCAGTAGAAACATATTGTTCATCACCTTTCCTCTGTGGTTTTCTCCTCATGATTTCATCAGAATTCATCATAGGAAATAATGGACCCGAGAAGCTAATCGATGATGATGAACTGTTGTTGTGATGATGATATGATGATCTCTTGTCTCGTCCTGGACTGAAGATTGGGTTCTGGAAATTGACTACTGCAGCTGAAGCTGCTCTTGGAAGGTACTTGAGGATACTGCTTTCCTTAATTTGTTTACCACCACCACGTTGCTGTTGTTGCTTCTTCTTCGTCTCCATGGATTGATTCGATGAAAGAGTAACTACTAGATATATCTTTTGTTGCTTTCTTTCTGTGTAGTTTGCTTCAATCCAATCTGCACAAGTGCTCGAGCGGTAGGGTCGTCAAGCGGAAAAGACACAGAGATATGAGACAAAGGAAAGATTTCTGGTTTGCTTTTAGATTGTCGGGTAGGAGACGGACTAATACTTCTCAGATCTGGCTCTCTTTTTCTCTGACTAGTTTGGATGTGTGCTGAATTACACAGCACAGTACTTGTATTGTATTTCAAGAAAAAGAGGAAGAAAAGGTGGGGTTATGTTAGGCTCAGCAGTCGCTGTTGTTGTGTGAAATAATTGACCTTTTCTACATACCAAACGGTACAGTAGTAGCTTTTAATTTGAGAGCGAAATAAATTAGAAGGGAAGAGTCAGAGCAGAGCTGGAGAAAAAGATGAGGAAGGTGAGATCAGATCAGAGATGACTAGGAAATCTCATCCCCTTTCTACCTCTCTTTCTTCGATGTCTCTAGCCTACCACCGCCTCTCTGTTTACTACTACTATTTTCTATGGGTTTCAATAGTTTAATTAATACTTAATCCCATGGGTTTGTTATGTAAGTTTTGCACTCCATATTATTCTTCTTTTCAATTCTCATCAACCGGGAATTAATAAAACTCCTTTTATTAATTAACTACATATTATACGCGCCTAATTAAATATAAACGGTTAATCACCCACGATTTTCTTATTTCTTGTTATTAAATCTAAAAATCCATGAAAAACGCGCGGTTGGTGCATGTAAAACAAAAACGTCAAATAACCAGTATCGTGGATGATTTTCAATAGGAGTTGGCCGCTTCCTCACTTTCCAAAAATACATCTTCACAAAACTTTTAACAAAATAAGACATTTTTTGAAGTACAATTTCATAAGTAATACTACTAGCTAACGCACGTCATTATTGTGTTGGAGCAGAACGTGTCATTATTTAATCTAATTTTTTTTTTATTTAGTGTTATTTATTAGCATTCACTTATAGAAAGTAAAAAAAATAAAATAATTTATTAAAAAAAGTAAAATAGTAAACAAGGTGGACTATATTTACCCAGTCTTACTTGACAATGCTGAAGCTCTAATACCATATTAGGTAGTGATACTTTGGGATTTAAAAAATTTGTATTACAGACCCTAAGTCTAACTCAAACTTTACTGGTACACCAAGCATAACAGCGAGTTTTGAATCGAGGATCTTTGGTTCCAACATATCACTTCACTACCAACACATACTCCTCCTGATCGCTTGTTGTTAACAGGGAGACATAATTTCAAGACTAACAACAGGAAGCGAAGCGAAGATTTTATCAACATGCAAGCAAATTGGGGCAGGAGGATGAAGTTTTTTACTGTTTCAGGTGGCGGGTCTCTGAATATGGGCATGCAAAGGATGATCCCTGCTTTGATTTCGTTTCTCAAGTTCTCGAGATTTCCTCAATTCTCGGTGTTCGGTTGTGTGGAGAAGCAATTCTCATGGAAACATGTGGCACCGGCTGGTGTGATTCACAACAGCTTCTCATGCAAGATATTCACGATGTAAGCTATTCACCGCGCTGCAGCGGATAGTGTTGTTCAAGAACATGGGGAAGGAAGCAAAGGCGGAGGAAAGCTAGTTTTCCACAGAGAATCATTGTGTAGGTAGGGATTCTTCTTGCTGGTTGTTCGAGTGCAAGCCACATTAGAAGGTGATCAATACGTCACCTTTGAAGGAACCGGCTGACTGTGGTGACGGGTGTTAAGGATCAAGGGGAGGAGGTTGGTAAAATTGGTGGGGCTCTTTGTTTGATTGCTTATATCGGATATTGTGATGTTGAAATTATTAAGTTAATTAGTTGATAATAAGGAAAGATTCTAAAGATTTGTATTTATGCGGGTAATAAGAAAAGTTAAAGGTTTAGAAAATATTATAAATTGTTGTACTTATGAGGAAGATATGAAAAGTGCAAGGATTAGGAAAGTGTATAGATTTAATATTATTCCAGAAAGTTCTAGAGTTATTAGGGAGAAGTCTAGAATCACTTATCTCACATATCTCACTATATAAAGGGAGTCATGTACACAATTTTTTCATCAAGCAATATCTTGCAGTACTATCTCCTATCTTCTCCCAATATTTCAACATGACATCAGAGCTAGGAAAGAAGAAGAGAAAGTGTAACACCCATACCGCTAATCACTTCATTATCTCCTAAATACATGGTGCATCCTTACCTTTGCAGCGGAAAATCCAATCCAACGGCGGGTGAAACAATGTATAACATGTATTATAAAGACACATTGGCTCTAGTTGGAGGAAGACACATTGTTTGACAACTAATACAGCTATGAATTCTGGGCTATTATAAAGACTTTTGTAATAGGTACATTGGACTAGTATAACATGTATTGGGCCTTTTATACTACAGGGCCTTTAAGCAGGGTATCCAAAGACATGAATCACAACCAGAGAAGTTGAAGAAGCAATAAAAACATACAAATCCAACTAAAGCTCCTCGGCTCAACAGTTATAATGGTTTTATTCTATCGATTCTTGGCTCCGATGTTGTCTTATATATTTTGAACTTTCTCGATATTGACCAACTTCCAAGAGGAACAAAGGGGATATTCTATCAGTCACTTTCATACAAAATCAACTTATCTCTGACAATATAGAGTATCCATTACAAGGGAGCTTTATGTACCATAAAAATAGATTGTTTATACTCGAAGTTGACATGGAAAAAAATTGTTGATCATTTAAAATGGTGTTCCCATGATGTATTGAGGAGAATGGGTTTCAATTACGACTAACTCAGTCATGTAGAGATGAGATGTATCATTTCCCCATCCATGGAAATTTTGTAAATGATTATTCAAGTTCTACCTTTTATCCTCAAAGAGGCATTTGTCACACTCACCCACTATCTCCCTATACTTTTATGCTTTGTTATATGTGCTTTAATTTGCTTGCAGTGCAAGAGCTATAAAAGGTATATCAATTGTTCTCTCAATGCTAGAGATAACACACTTCTTATTTACAGATGATTATATCATCTTTGGTGAGGTCACATCTCAAAATATCAATAACTCCATATCCCTTTATGAGAAAGTTACATCTTGGAGTTATAGGACTTAAGTGCACTCTACACTGAGTTTTATGAAGGAGAGGATGGAAAGAGGAATCGGGCATGGAGTTGAAAGAAGTTTGTGGTTGGAGGAGAAATTCTATCGATTCCCCTTATCTCTCACACTCTGGTTAATTCGTAACAGTGACATTTCATGAAATCTGGATTTTATACTGTTGATCAGCATATCACTTTGCCATGACCCTAGATACTGTTCACGCTCCATCAATATTGGCAAAACCACAGGAAAGGAGAGTCATACAGAAACTAAAAAATGTAACATGGACCCACAAGTTTTCCATTTTGGATGGAGATAATGGTGTGGAACGCAATTCCTTGCGGGCGAAATCTGTCCGGTGGCAGCTCAGGTGTGACGAATTATATTCTCACCCATGTCTCTTCTTCTGTACAAATAAGCAATTGGTTTTAGATGACATGCTGGATGATGTAGTTGGCCCAGCAGTCCCGTATGTCCATTTCCTTTAATGGTATATTTAAAAGCTTGCAAATGGGTCTTGCAAAGCTGAGACACCGAGTGTATTTTGAGCACTTACTGTGATATTGCTTCATTGAGAGCCGGTTTTGACAGTTCAATGGCATTCTGGTGTGAGTATGATGGGACCAAGGTTGCTCATAGAACATCAACAGAGAATGGTCGATCTTCTCTACCTCGTGAAACTAAAAAAATTCAACACAAGGCACGAGACTTGGCCTGGTTGTGCGCAGCAGATCAGAAGGTAAGCTCTCCAAGATGGTTATTCATTTGTCAAGAACCCATCTGCAGCTGAGGCCCAACACAAGTCTGCTTCGTGAACCAGCAAGCACGGGAGCTTTCCAAGTCTTCCATTCTATTTCTTGATCTTACGTTCCCAATGTGTTATTTATCCAGCTCATTTCATAGCACACTTCGATCTCATTGTAATAGGAGATAGATGGTGGTTTGCAAACTAGTGTACGTTTGGTTTCTCCCCTTGATATGGAAGTCTAAATAGCAACCTACTTAAGCTGGGAAGGGAAGTACAAATGGCAATTCGAAAAGGATGTTTGTTTGCGTTGGACTAGAAGCCAATAAAAACATACAAAGAAATAAAAAGATAATCTGGTGCATTTGTGGAGCAGCTCCGTTTGCCATCAATTTTATTTTAGTGCGATCCCATTATTCTGATGAGAAAAGGAAAAATATTTCATATAGTCATAATTAATCTCTCTCTCCTCTAATTAGGCTTCTCGTAAACCATGGAAGTGGCGCCAAGTCACACTTATAGTTATGCTTGCGGCATTGAAAAGTTGAACGAAACAGAGACTTACTGCCACTCGCTAAAGCCCTCTGGACTATTATATACCACCTCCAAACAGTTAAGAGCTGATCTCAATTTATTTCTCTTTCTCAAAAAAACGATGCAACAATTGTTAAATTGTAAGTGCAGGCTAATTCAATCAAGCAATAACATTATAACAAAATCCTATGTCTCAGATACATGCGCATAGATCTTCTTCGGGAGATGACACCTTGCAAACTATAACTCGATCACCAATCTAATGTAGAGCGGTAACTCCTAAAGTTTCTATGAAAGGAGTCCCGTCCGTCATTCGCCAGAGAGGAACAAAGCAAACCAGTAAGCAGGCCCCAACATACACAGATTGCGCTTCTATATTGCTTGCTAATGGAGACAGAGGAACATCCGCAATGTATGCCGTATAGCATCCGATCATTCAACTCTCGTGTAGAAAACTAACAGTATTTGTGACGAAGTATTGGTTAAACAAGAGGACACCACCATGAATTGGTTTTTCACATCAAAATTTAACCAAGGAGAGCAACATCATTATATTGCTTTCTTGCCTTTTTTCGTGGAGGGGGGATTCTTTATCTATTGATGGTGAATTCTTGTTCATTTACAAACTGCGACATAGACAATTAAACAAAACATGAGAACAACAAAATGCATCAGTTTGAAAGAAAAAGCACATTGATTTTAGACTAGAAATACTATTAAAAAATATGAGTGTTATAAAGGCACAAAAATTGAAGCCATAAGAATCCACATTACCAGGGTAACATGCTCTCAAGCCTTGTATTCCTTGACATGCATCCACTTTGTACTTGACCATTTGTTTCCTTTGATAACCGGGCATCCCCCTTTCATAAGGAAACAAAACATCTCAAAAACAAGAAACAAGAAGAAAAAATCAGGAGAAGAGGATCTTAACATATGTAGTGTTATGAGCTTACCATGTAAACTGGTTGGGTCTAATGATGCATCAGGACTCATACTCCAAAACAGCAACGCATCGCCCAATTTTGGCTTCACGGAGAGTCCCTTCTTCCCACATTCAGATAACTCATTCCACCATGGCACAGAACTAATATTTCCTTTAGCAGCAGGGAATACAGTTTCTCCCCCTTCTTCTACATCAGTCCTGAAGTTAAAGTTATCCCCAATAACTACACTGAGAGACACGGCTTCTGTAAGCCGTTAAAAATGCTAAATTCTGGCAAGAAGGAACACAATACTTACAGATACATGAGAACAGTAGCAATCCTTTGCCCTCCATTCCTTGTATTGAATTCATCCTGAAAGTAATCGTAGTGAGGCTCATACTTTTGCCCTTCCTCATAGTGGAGAACCTGAAGTCCCTCTCCATGCTCTACAACAAATTAGAAATTCCACACCATAAGAGCAAGATAAACCAGGATGTAACAAAGACAAAAGGGAGGAACTAATCAAACAAGAAAACAAGCATTAGATATGTTCCTTCCTTCAGCCTATAAAACAATTCACAAAGCAGAACAAAATAGTTTACATCTTTCAATTACTAAATGGAAACAATTTGCACGACACCATATATTTAGGTAGATGATGGTGTAACCAACCACTGATAAATTCAGAAACAGTTCTATTGAGAGGAGAAGCAACAACTATAACTAAAAATCTCCAGAGAGCACTAATGGAAAAAACATTACACATACCAACAGGAATGAAAGTGAAATCTGCTATCCGTTTCTCAATGTCTCGAATGACTTTGTCTTGTCCTCTTTTCAAAAACATCCCAGAACTTGTTCGCACCCTGCACTTAAAAAAATTCCATCAAGATCTTAGTAACACATGCCATGCATGAATAAAATCAACTCCAGGGAGCAGGAGCTGACAATTTGATAGAAAGAATGAACTGTTTGGTTATGCAGATCATACGATTTGAAAGAGAACAAAGACCACCAACCTGCTATCTTTGCTCTTTCCAGTTTTGCTATCAACAACAGTGGATTTCGCCATGTGTGGTCTGGCAAGGTTTATTAAGTGTTCACATTCCTCTTTAGACTGTTACCAGATAGAATCCAAGTCAAAAAAAAAAAAAATCGTTTTGATTGCAGAACAAGAAGAGAGAAAGTGGATCTAAATCGTTATAACTCTAGCTCCATAATCAGTACTATGCTAAGATGAAGAAATACCCACTCGTCCTTTCCGTACAATAATATAAATAAAATCCACTAGACTTTGAGAAGTTTCTTTCCAATCGGAAAATACAACAAAATGAAAAGAATGTAGCTCTCCATTTCAAGTGCGTGGATCCATCCAATGTAAGACAGTAATCAAATCAAACTCACCAAAAAATTATGGTAAATGGAAGCTCGTGGCTGCCATGACACAATTTCAACCCATTGCTCTCCTCTCTCTCCCAATCCATGACCTCTGTGGTTTTGTCAAACGAAAAATCAGATCAAACAGGCCCCTAATTAGTATCCAATCGATCAAAATGGAAAACGATGTCATCAAAAAATTGTTAAACTTTGGGAGAGAAATTTAAAAAAAAAAAAAGTGAAGAAAAACCTTTCGAGGACTCTGCGACCAAAAGCGGAGAGATCGTAAGGAGGCTTAGAATCGTCAGAGGCAACAGGTAACGAAAGAATGCCAAGGGCTAGAAGGAGAAGGAGAACGATGGTTAACATGAGAAGCATAGATAGAACAAGTGTGACCGTCGAGGTTCTCTTGACCAATCTATACTGCCTCGGCTTCGCCATTTTTTTTTTTGCGTTTGTCGGTGTGATCTTCTTCACCTCGTGGTTGTCTCACTAAAACACTAGCCAGTTGTTGAATGGTCTTGCGAAGATGAGGAAACAAAGCCGGAATAACTCACCGAAGAAGCAAATTTATTGATTCCTCTGAAATTTGACGAGGAGGATTGAGATACGAAATCTTGATTCTTCAGCAACGCCGGTTGGAAAATGAAACCAGGAGGTGTAATTTTACTATTTTTTTTTAAAGTAAGTAGCCCACAGATATAAAAACGTTAGCCAAACACCGAAATGACAGCAATGCCCTTGCTGTATATGGTTTCGGGTGACTTTTCAAATGCCATTACAAACAAAACAAACTAGGTATGTCCTGAAACCAGGATTTGGAATGAAATTCCGGCCGAAGACTATTGGCATCCGCCATTTCTCACTTTTCCACACTGCCAGCCTTATTTTAAGTGCTTTAGAAACAGGTATCCCGACTTTGACTTGTCCAGACTCCAGAGTCACTGGTGAAATGCGCATGTATACAGTGAGAAAGATTACCATAAATTATATGTGAAATTGGACAATAAAAAGGGAGAAATTAATATTTATAGTCTTGTCTTAGTGATCGCAAGACTAACATACTGAGAAGTTAGATTTACAAGGACAATGGAGAAAGGTTTAGTTGGGGACAAGAAAATAAATAAGAGTTGGAGGTTGTAATTCGACACATTGTCGATGGGAACAAAATGTATGGTGTTGGTGACCTTAACATACCAGAGTATGATAATCATAGAACTTTTAAGGAGGATTTAGAAGAAAGGAGTAAAAAAAAAGCATTGAGACATACGAGGTTGAAGAAAATAATGGGGCCAGTTCCATTTTATGCCAGGTTGATAAATTATCTAGGCAATTCGTCTTCTTAAAATACTTACGATGAAGTATAGGAGGAAGAAGGAATTGTACAAGGTAGATTTGCAAAGGACGTTGACAAAAGATTTTAGTTAGGATGATAACATAAATAAAAGGTGGAGGTTGTACTTCGACACATTGTCAATGGGAACAAAACTCGTGGTGTTGGTGACCTTAACATGTTAGAGTATTATAATCAGGGAATTTGTAAGAAGGATTTAAAAGAAAGGGGTAAAAAAATAGGCCTTGAGAAATATGAGGTTGAAGAATACAATGGGGATAGTTTAGTTTTATGCTAGGTTGATAAACTACCGAGGCAATTCAACTTCCTAAACAACTTACATAGAAGTATATGAGAATGACAGTATCATTAACTTGGAAAATCCAGACGATAGATATCACAAGAAGTCCTCTGAAGGGCATTAGCTAGGAAAGGCATATCAGGTAAGTATCTCAACCTCATTATAGATATGTATAGCAGATGTACTATGAGTGTGTGTATTAGTGTGGAGAGGACTAGATAGTTCCATATTGCTAGTGATATACAATAAGGGCCAGCTCTTACCCCTTTCTTGTTTTTCATAGTCATGAATGCAATCACCAAGCTAATTCAAAAGGAGATAACATGGTGCATGATATTTGGTTGATTGATGAGACCAAATCACGTGTTACAATGAAATTGGAATGATGGAGGCAAACCTTGGAGTGTAATGGTTTCACGTTAAGTCAAAGTATGATTGATTATATGGAGTGCAAGTTCAGTGATGAAAAAGATAACTTTGAATGATGAGGAATACTGGTTAACGATGTGTTTCGTCACTTATGATCCACATCCAGAAGGTTGAAAAACTTTATGAAGATGTATCACATAGGATCAAGTGGGTTAGGGAAGATGAAGTAGTGTGTCAAGATTTCTATGTGATCTTAGTATGCCCAGTAGACTAAATGGTAAGTTTTATCATACAACTAATAGGTCTCCACTATTTTATGTCACTAAGTGTCAGTGGCGGATCAAAGGGGGGGGGGGGCACCGGCCCCCTGAAACTTTTGAAAATTTGTCAAATGTTTTTATAAATTTATGAAAAAATACAAAATGACATAATATTTTAAAGAGTGACAGCGTCAAAAAATTTTTTGCCCCCCCGAGACAAAGCTTCTGGATCCGCCACTGCTAAGTGTTGGATGTTTCGGTAAGACAGTATTAGATTCACAAGATGAGTATCATAGAGATGTATATGCTAGGTTGGATGTATGGGCATAGTAGAAAAATTATATGAGGAAAAAGACAATCCGATAAAAGGTGAGAGTAACATCTATAAGATAAACCTCTTAATTATGGTAGTTGGAACATGTGAGTATAAGACTGGGTGAGACACTAATTAGATGGATTAAGACATGGAGAGAGAAGGGAGGGAGGAAAGATAAAAGACCCAACTAAAGAGGTCAAGGACTCAAGGAGAGGTTACCGGGATAAACGACAGTGTGTCTTTTTCAAGGGCATAAATGAGGAGAAACAGTAAAATGTTGATTTGTGTGATATTGTATTGATTTTTCCGCATCTTTTTGTTTTCTTTCTTCCATGTCTACCTTTGTCAGTTTCATATATTGATTCATGTTTTGGGAATAAAACATTGTTGTTATTGTTGTGCCGGCAATTATTATGATCAAGTTGTTTTCTTTAATTGTGTTTTCCTTTTACAATTAGATCGGTATTAAAAAGAGAGAGAGAGAGCACCATGGAAGAGGTAGCCACGGGCCGATTTTTAAACATTCTGAATCGGCGCAGAGCGGCTCTACACTAGAGTTGATCAACACTGATCCGGCCCGACGGTTCAATTTGGTCCAGCCCGAAAACAAAGCTCGAATAGCCCATTCGAAAAAATTCCGACCGGGCTTGGACAACAAATCAGGTCTGAATGAAAAACTGGCCCGGGCTTCAGCAAAATTTTAGGCCCGCAACTAAACCTGGCCCGATTTATTATCTTATATAGTTATATATAATATTATACTCCCTCTTGTTCTCAATATATATTTTTTTGGGTCCTTTCACTATTTTCAAAATATAACGTATTCTAGTCTTTTTTTTGTCATCTACTTTTCAATTTTATCCTCATCTTTTATTTCACAACTCTACATTTCAAATTATTTCAATTCCATAACTAATACCCCGTTGGTTCATTGGTGATTAAGACTGAACTTGGTAGGGAGAATCACGGTTCGATCCCCCGCAACGGTTATTGGGAGAAGACTAGATCCGGCAAGACAATGACAACGATTAAAATAAATCCAAGTCTAGTCCGACCAAGCCCGAAAAAATTAAAACCGGACCTGGACAAATATATAGACCCGTTCAGACCTAAAATTTAATATTGACCTGACCCAAATCCCACCGGAGACTCAAATGATTCTGGAATGGACGAGGCCTTGGTTCCAAAACGGAGAAATCGAACTGTACTGACGGTTCCAACTAATCCGGTTATGAACTTTTAAATTTGGCCATGTTCATGTCCGCGACAAGTTATGTCAATCCGGAATTAATTCGGCTGAAGTTGTATCGACAAAATTAGGGAGGTTTACTGACCCTAATTCCATTGCAATCCGGGCGAGCGTTTAGATGGAAGGTATGGCACTCTATAGGTATGAGAGGATGATGAGCTGTATCCATGGAAGGATGTCACGGTTCATTTCCATATATGGTAAGTTCTCCAGGCAAAATACCTGTTCTAGTTCATGAAATCCGTACGAGAATGCCAGGGAACTCGATTTGTGTGTGGCTTACCAGACTAGAGAAAAAGAAGTCAAAGGAAGGATGAAGTATTATTAAGAGTAAATTACTCGGAACCCCCTTGAGGATTGGGTATATTACAGTTAACCCCTTGTGTTTATCATAATTATTGGTAACCACCCTGAGGTTACGGTATCTCTGACTATGAGCCCCCGAACTATAACTCCGTTATCAAAACGTTAACTACGTGCTGACCCATCAGCTTAATCACATTATTAATGACATATTGGATAAAAAACACTGCTTAATCAGCATTCTTATTGTCCGAAAGACGTCAACCCTACCTCGAAAATGCATCTGAATTGGGATGAGAGAGAGTTAGACGATGTTGATTAAGTAGTTTTGTTGTTCAACATGTCATTAATAAAGTGATTAAGCTGATGAGTCAGCACGTAGTTAACGTTTTGATAATTGAGTTATAGTTCGGGGGCTCATAGTCAGAGATACCGTAACCTCAGGGTGGTTACCAATAATTATGATAAACACAAGAGGTTAACTGTAATATACCCAATCCTCAAGGAGTTCGTTCTATGGCATTTGCCTGACCAGTCACCCCTTTGCACATCCAAAGTACATAAACAAACAATGACAAGACCAGATATTTTCCAGGCAAAAACACTTTCACGGGAAACTAACATCTATTTTTCTTAACAGGTGCTATGATGACTTCAAAGAATGGCTATGCAGCTGCAACAGGAAGAACATCCCTTCACTTTACAATGCCATAGTTCAGCAACGATATAAAGGAGTTTCTTTACTTCTGCGTCACAAGTGAGAACGATTTGAACCACTCTGTCGCTTAATTTGGGAAGCCACAGCAGTAAACTCCCCTCAAGTTCAGCTCATGCGGGTTTCTTAACAAATGTACAATATGCCCCAACTGCAGCAAATAGCAATAAGCAGAGCATATGTAGTCAAGTAATAAGCAATTGCATAAACATCCTCAGAAAGGTCATTTTCCTGCCACTTCATTCTCAGATTGGGATAGATATCCTATACCGAAGAAAAACTCATGGGTTTCACCATACCTGATAGACCGATGATGCTGAAAGGATTGGTGAACATAGGAAGGCAGAACCTGCTCTTCAACATGCAAGCCTCTTACATCGAGATATTCCTTTTTCAGGGTTTATCTCTTTTTAGCTATCATACTACTCACCCGGGTATATTGAGTTAAAGGCAGCTGTATTAGAAGGAATGATCAGAAGAAAATCATAGTACAGATAGTGCAGCTACTGGAGTATCAAGGATTTGACCTCTTTGCGTGACAGTTCATGCAGCTGACTCAAAACTTCTGAGAAGTCTGCAGGTGGGGGACAAGAGAAGCGCATGTATTCACCACTAAAAGGATGCTTAAACCTACACAACAAGATACAAAGGCAAGTTCATGTTCCTTTTTACTGCAAGGACAGACAATTCATATAGCTCACATTTGGAGAAATGTGTATGAGTCATATAGTATTAGTATTAAAGTGAACTGCTCTAACCCAAGAACCAAGGCATGGAGACAAGGCCTTTCTACACTAGAAACTAGACTGAAAAGCTGAGCATGGTGACTTCGGTGTGTTCTAGGCTGCAGCAAGGACAAAGCCATGTCCTTGGTTCCTCCATACAGCTCATCTCCAAGCAGCGGGATTCCCATGTACTTTGCATGGACGCGTATCTGATTTGAAGAATAATGACAGAAATTCAGGAAAAGGATGTGATAATCCAATTCAAACATTTCTTCTGCAGTAGATAAAGGATATAGTACCTGATGAGTGCGTCCAGTTTCCAGTCTCCATTCAACCAATGCTGACCCACCATTAGCTAGCACTTCTACTACTTTATACCTATACATTGAATGATGAAGCATAAAGACTCAAATTATGTGAATGAAAAAAGATCTACCAAACGATGATACGAGAAAAGCAGGACAGCGAGAAGTTCAAGAATTTATAAATTCACCTACTAGCTGCATATCGTGCACGACCAGCATAATTATTTCCAGTGGCAGCAACCATACGAATTCGGTTATGCAAATCACGTCCAATAGGTATCTCAACACGACCAGACATTGAAGACGGCATACCAGAAGTGAGGCTTACATATACTCTCTCTATTGTCCTAGTCTTAAACTGCTCCGATAAATGAGCATGAGAAAGTTCATTCTGCAATTAGTAAAAAAAACACCTGGTTTACATATTATAATCAATTGTTCAGGAGTCAACAGTCCCCAAAAAAAAAAATGAAAAATACATAATGACAGTGGAAACTGAATATGGAGGGTAGGGTTACCTTGGCAACAACAAGCAATCCGCTAGTCCCTTTGTCCAGTCGATGCACAATCCCAGGCCGAATATGCGATCTGAAACCGATCTCTTCAAGAAAAATTGAATTACCAGAGCCTAAGTCCATGTTATCATCATCCTCAGTATCCCCATCCATTTCTTTCGGCTCTGACAGAAAACTGGTATCTGGCAATGTGCAAGTGGGAATGCTGCAATGGTGTAGAATAGCATTCACTAGGGTGCCATTAGTATTCCCAGGTGCTAAATGAACAACCTGATTTACAATTCAAGTAAAATATCATATAAGCAGTCTGGCTAATAGAAATTCATAGGAATAGTAAAACATGATCTCTCAAGTAGTCTAAATCCCTGATAGAATCCCAAACAAAGCTTGATAAAAACGATGATACGTGTTTGAATGACTCACCATGTCCGGAGGCTTATTAACAACCAACACATGGTCATCCTCATACTTAATGTCTAAAGGAATATCCTCCGGTTCAGCACGCAAAGGTTGCAATTTAGAGATGGTACAATCGACTTTGTCTCCCGCCTTCACCGCATGAGAGGCCTGCACTCGAAGTCATATAATTACACCAATATATGAACCATCACACTGTCCTCAATGTGAAATCATCAAGCACGAATCAAATCAGACGCAACCGGAAAGGAGCAGAGAAAGGTCCCCCGTAATCGAAAAAATGAAGCCACAGAACTCCCGACTTTCCCTATGACGAGCCGCGCTAACACGCAAGAAGGAATCATGGAAGAAAACAGACAGGGGATTAGGAGCAACCTTATCAATGACTCGACCATTGACAGAGACAAGACCGGAGCGTATGCTGGATTGAACACGAGCTCTACTGATGCCGAGAATTCGGGACGAAATCCATGAATCCAGTCTCGACTTCACATCCACAGTCTCCTCCAATCGAACCCCTTCATAGTTAAGTAACCGTCCGCCGTTGTGGAACCGTAAATCGGATTCTTTGGATGAAGAGGAAGCGGCACAGGCGACCAATCTTGGAACCCTAGTTCTGGCGAAGGGGGTTGAACGGAACGAGTGCGGAGGAGAGTACAGGGCGAGCATTGCTTTCATCTTCGACGGCAAAAACGAACTCCCATTCTAGGCTATCATTTCATTTCCCGACCATCATGGATGGAGGAGCGAGGGGTTCTGTTGGTGAAATTCAATCATCAGTGTCTTTTATCATAGAAACGATTATTTAATTTACTAGATACCTCTTTTCAAATTAGATGCAAAACCGGTTAATTTTTTAGTTAAAATATAAATAAAATACATATAAAATAATTAACGATTATATAAAATTTTAATTTAATTTTAACATGAATATAAAATAAAAAAATTAAAAATTAAAATCATACTCCCTCCGTCCTTTATTGACTTTCTCATTTACTATTTGAATATGTCATTTGACTTCACATATAAAATAACATAATTTTATAAATCTAAGTTTTACAATGGAATTCTAATATGAAAAACTATAAGTTGTAGAAATTAATTTTATAAAATTATTTTATCTTATATATTTAATATTGAAATGGAAAAACGTGCCAAAAAGCAAACAGGAAGGTCAAAATGGGACGGAGGTAGTAAAATTTTAAAATAAATAGAAATAACTTAAAAATAAAAAATTAATTTATTTAAAAAAATTGTTATATAATTAAAAAACTATTATAGTGCCAACTTAAAATCGTAAACAATTATTACAATTATATTAATTATAAGAAATTATTTAATAATTTTACAAATGACAAAAGTTTAGTAATAAATATATTATTTGATATCAATAATCATAAGAAAAATGATTATATTTTATAGTTTTTAAAAATTTATTTTTTAATTTTAAATAATGAGTTTTTCTATGTATTATATGAAATTATACTTTTAATATTCTTCATATTATTGTTATAACTTTTAAATGATTTGCTACATAACAATTTAAAAATTTAAGTTTCTTTTTTTAAAAAAATTGATTTTATTATTTAGTCATTTACATTTATTAATTTTTTTTTGTTTAATAATATTCATTTTTTAAAATTGATTTCAAATTGTATATGATCTTTAATTTTGTTGTGTATTTTATTTAAGTTTCAAATTTAAAAAAATAACTTTGACCATATATCCCTAGGGTTATTTCAGGGGCATATGGTGTGAGGGTAAAATTGGGATATGAAAAATATAATATATCAAGTTTGAACGAATGTGCATCTTGTAATAAAATTGAAATCTCGGGGGTATTTCATAATCAAAATGAAACTTCAAGGGTATCTTGTAAAGAAAATGAAAACTCAGGGTATATCGTAATGAAAAAAAAACCTCACGGGTATGTAAAATTTGTGAAATTTCCATTTATTTTTTGAAGGAAATTTTATCATAACAAAAGATAATTCATCTAAATTTTAATATGAGGGGGCATTTGAATTGAATTATAAAGACAAAGAAGACAAATGAAAAACAATCCTTCCTCCACCAAGCAAAAGAATTTTGAGAGGCAATTTATTTCCCTTGTTTGTGCGGGGAAAACAAAAATAAATTATCGAGTTAACGGTCATCAGTCACTCGTCAATGATTGTCGACACCGTTTAGCATCTATTAATTGTTGGTCAGCATCCATCAGTCACCGACTCTCCTGTCAATAATCATGTATGTCTATTAGAAACCAGTCAAAGAATATTAACCAAAGAGAATCATATTCCTAGTTCTATTATGATTTCCTTTGCTCATTAACCTAAAATAAACATATCATTTGTTTTTTGAAAGAAAGAACATATCATTTTGTTGTTAACAATTGTTAAGAAGGTCGAGTTAAAGAAAATTGTTATGAGGAGTCCATCATGGACAAGAACTAGTCCAATGATATAAAATAAGAAATTTAAGGAACTTATTAGAATCTATTGGAGCTCGTAAATCAGTACAGTTCTTTTGTTTGTGTCGCCCACTTTAAAAGTTAGGCCTGTCCGAACCTGAGTTTTGGATGATGTTTATCCATTTTCAGCCTGGTCCATCCATTGTACGAGTATTCGCTTACATCTGCTAATACATGAACCGGTGAACATATAAATAAATGTATGTGTGTTTTATTAGTAATTTATTTGTACGTCAAATAATGTTTATATATTATACTTATAGATGTGCAACAATATAGACATGCAAACCGGTCTCTCTTAAGCGAGTCTCTCTCCATTTGTTCCCAATGTTTACTGGATTTTCTTTCTCTTGGTAAAAGTGATCCTAGTCTAATCTAATTCTAACAGATTCCTATGAATCTAATTAGGCCTTTCTCTCATAGTCCATTTTTCCCATCTTTTCTTTCTCTACATCTCTTACTCCAAAGTCCAAAGTCTTTTCCTCTACTACATATATTCAGGGGCGGATCCACATGGGTCCAATGGGGCCCGGACCTCATAGCATTTTATAAAAAAAAATTTAAAAATTAAAACCTAGTGTATGTATAATAAAATGACATTTATAACAAGTAGTGATAGTGGTGTAGTGGTTAAAAACTAGCAATTTAGGGTCTGGAGTTCGACTCCTCCTTGCCACACATATTGGTTTCGTTTTTCCACTGAAGAAAAATGCAACATCTCACACACACCGTTTATACTAGTTGATTGGTACGGGACCCCTTGAGGATTCCGCCCTGCATATATTGCAAACAAAATACCCTCTGCATATCTAGCATTTCTATTTATTTTCTCTAAGGAACCCATGTTTCTATTGGTAGTAGTGGTTTTTATTATTATGCTGAGTTCATATCTAATTATGTTTAGTATTATGGCAGAGGACTCCTCTGCTCTGTCTCTCCCCATTTTGGTAGTCGAGGTATTGCTAATTGAGATTAATAGGCGAGGAGAAAAAGTGTCATCGATCTCTTCATAAGCCGCATGCTCTTATTCGAGATTATCAATATTCTCACATTCAACATGGATGCAAATTTGGTGGATCCCGTTCTCAGTCTGCTTCGGACCTGGCAAAATGTGAAGGAAGTGGAGAGAAAATAGTGGTGATCTACGCGGACTCTTATCAGGGCTTGCATGTGATGTTTGGGAGGATTTCAGCGTTGGTGGAAGCGGTGGATTCCAGTTTGATCAAATAAGTTGCAGTGCATGGAAATATTTTGGCTTGTCCCATTAATTAATATACTTTCTGTAAAA